>SKCR01055249.1:0-117150 GCA_019454045.1 Zanthoxylum bungeanum | reverse complement strand
TTCAAATAGTAAGAACTATCACTACATACACATACCCCCAAACATAAAATTTGTACTGTCCCTAATGTAAGATAAACATAACGAAATAAGAGTGAGGAACAACACTACCGCGCATGGAGTTGATCAGGCTCATGTTAGTCAGAATTTGGTTGCACGGGTTGTGTGGTTCGTGCTACATGCATAAATAACATGCAAACTAATAAAAAAACAAATAAAACAATAAAATAAAATAAAGTAAAGAAAATAAAAATAAACGAATGTAAGGGTTGCCTCCCCGCTAGCGCTAAGTTTAACTTCTTTAGCTAAAAGTAACCACCCAAGTGGTCATGGTGGTTTCTTCTTTTGTATCCACCGGTTTTTATGACAAGAAAGATAATGCTTGGCTGGCTGTAGCAATGTAACTATAGCAGGTCCTCCAGGATCTGTATATTTCTCCCAATTTGAAATTCTGGACTTCACATTCGGTAAAATTGGCTCAACCACTTTTTGAGCTTCCCATGGATCATCTTCAGGTGTGCACCGACTATTATTTTCCTCTTTTTGTGACGCTTTGGGAATGTTTGCAATTTTGGTTGTAGAGGATCTTTTATGCGTGGCTACACTATGCTCGTAGGTTGCTTAACTGCTGGTTCACCCTGCATGTTTTCAACTCCTTTATCTACAATATTTACCCTATAGCATTCTTCATCACCTTGAGGACTTGACATGGCTTTGAAAACACTGAATGTGACTTCTTCATCTTGAACTCTCATTTTCAGATCACCTTTCTGCACATCATTTTCATCTTGGTTTTGGTGGTTCGGGGCTTTAACCGGTTCTGTGTACACCTCTTCTGGGTTTATCGAGAATCGTAGTGTACTGGATGTGATGTCAAGATGGAAGTATCACTTCAGACATATGGAGATGATGATCACGCAGGATACATAACTAGTACTCTATAAAAGATTGCAACCGTCGGGACAATATGACCAGGTCAGGATTGTCCGATTTAAAGAGACTAGTTGTTTGATATCCGATATATGTTTCGTACGGGGCAGACACATTTCCAGCCCCAGGCCTAACATGTGATCGTCCGATACTGGATCGATGTACGCGATACTACGGTATACTACGCTTGATAAAGATCTAATATTCCAATAAGAATATTTCTGGAGAATTGGGTAGGCATGGCGCTTTGCTAGAAGCCAACCTTGTCTTGTAAATCGGTAAAAACGTAGTACGAGGTACGTACGTGTTCGGATTATCCGACGACCGTATTTACTGCCAACATATCCGGAGATCTCTTGGGTCGCTTCCTGAAGATTCACCTATGATGTTTGATTCGAACTTTATTAATCTTGGATTAATTACGGAGAAACTTTATCTTGGATAAAATGCCAATTAGGAGAGAGAACAATTAATTTGGAATTAATCGATAAAATAATATATTCGATATATTAAACGAAATTAGATTTCGACGCGGAATTAAAATAGGATTTTAATTCGGGCAAACGAATTAATTTAGAATTAATTCGTTAGCGATGTGAATAGTAATTTCGCTAGGCATAATTATTTAATTTACGTCGCGACGGAAATTCGTTAATTCGGAATTAGCGAAACCAAGCCCGAAAGTGTTTGCGGACACATTCGTATTTTGAAACGAGTGGGACCCGCAAGTCACATTGCGAAGTCTCATCACTTGACATGACTAGTTGATGGATGTCACAAGTCACCTTTATTGAGTGACACATTGTCACTGTTCACGATGTAAGTAGGTGAGGCCATTTAATGGCTTTTTGGAGGGAAAACATTTTTACCTTTTGGAACTGTATTTACCAAATATTTTTGGTAATTATTATCATATCTCTCTCGGTTTTTTGGAAACAAGAAAGAGAAAAGTATAGAATACAAAAAGCCTTCTCTCCTTTTTCTTCTTGCTCACGCCGTGAGCTTCCACAGGCAAGAAAATTTGTTTTTTCAATGACCGCTCTGCCGGTTTCCAAGAAAGGTCTCCCAATGATGATTAGAATGTCCTGGTCCTCGTCCATATCAAGAACAAGAAAGTCAGCATGAAACTAGAACTTATCCACCTTAACCAACACATCATCTACTATTCCTCTCGGGTAGGTGAGAGATCTATCTGCTAGCTATAATGTAACTGTGGTTGGCTTCGCCTCACTTATGACTAACTATTTATAGATGGATAAGGGCATAGGATTTATACTTGCACCCAAATCGCATAGCGCCTTACCAAAATATCGATTCCCAATAGTGCACGGTATGGTAAAGCTGCCAGGATCCTTTAGTTTTGGAGGAAGTTTCTTCTGTATAATGGCACTGCACTCCTCTGTGAGTGCTATTGTTTCAAACTCTCCCAGCTTCATTTTCTTTAAAATTATCTCCTTCATAAACTTCACATAGTTAGGCATATTTTCTAATGCATATGCGAAGGGAATGTTGATATGGATCTTTTTGAAGATATCTAGAAATTTAGCAAACTGAGCATCCAATTTCTTCCTTCCTTGAAAGCGCTGAGGGTACGACAAAGGTGTCTTTGGGATGGGTAGTGGCTTATATGTAGGAGCTACTGCACTGTTCTTTTCTTCTGTTACTGTTTCCTCCTGAAATGCCACTTTTTTCTTTACTACCTAAGTCCTGAGAGGTATCTTTAATCTCTTTTCCGCTCCTGAGGGTTATGGCTTGACAATGCTCTTTGGGGTTGAATTTAGTATTACTACGAAATGTGTCTTTCTGTTGACTAGTCATAGAAGAAGCAATATGCCCAATCTGCACTTCTAAGGACTTCATTGTTGCCCCTATATTACTTATATGTGTTTCAATGTTGTTCAGCCTTGACTCATTTTTCTCAAACCTCTCTAATTTTTTTGCAACAAACGTGCTAATGAGGTCTTCTAAGGAAAGTTTCGGCTCAGCTCTTTGATTATTATAGCCAGCATGAGGTTGCAAGACATTCTGTGTATTGACATATTACATGTTCGGATGGTAATAGTTAGGCATATGATTGCCTCTATAGTTTTTGAAGTTCCGATTGTTCACATGTTGGACTTGCTCATATCCTCCGTCATGTAAGATCATTCTATAAGCAGCAGCAACTTCAATAAATGGTTGGCCTTATTATTGGTCAATGCTGCTAGATGAGTCGTGAGGGATGACACTTGAGCTTAAGTGCAACAATAGGATCCACCTTATATATACCAGCCACCATAGGCACATTAGTGCGTTCACTTGACCATTGGAAGTTATTGATGGCCATCTGCTCTAATAAAGCTATGCGTCTTCAGCAGATTTCTTGAACAAGATTCCTCCAGTAGTTGCATCGACCATGGTTCTATATGGTCCATTCAACCCTTATCGAATAATTGAATCTAAACCCAGTTTTTAAAATTATAAACCGTGGGCACTTCATAAGTAGATTTTGCAACGCTCTCATGCCTCATATAGATTCTCAGTCTCCAACTGCATAAATATGTTAATTTCTGTTCTCAGTTGGGCTGATTTAGCTGGTGGAAAAACCTTGTAAGAAATCTAATAGTCATATCCTGCCATGTCATGATGCTCCCTATTGGTATTGATTACAGCCAATCTCTCACTTTGTCCCTTAAAGAGAATGGGAACAAGCATAGCCTGTTGGTATATTTAGTTACTTCATTCATCTTTATTGTATCTGCCATCTATAAGAACATTCGTAAATGCACGTTGGGATCTTCTATAGCTGAACCCCCAAACTGGTTCTTTTGCACCATATTGATCAATGCAGGTTTCAACTCAAATTTATTGGCATTGATTGGTGGGTGCGTAATTCCAGAATAGTTATCATCAATGACTGGTTTAAAATGATCTCTAATTGCCACCTGGCGTGGGTTGCTCTTTATAATTTCAGCTGCCATTGCTTCTTTCTCAAATTTCCCTTCTTTCCTTAGTCTCCTCACAGTTCTTTCTATTTCTGGATCAAACAGAAGCGAGTCAAGACTTGTGGATCTTCGCATTCAATGAAGCACAGAAATACAAGAAAGTATCAAAATAAAAATAAAAATAACAATAAAAATAATAATAAAAAATGAAAAAAATCTAAATCTAAATTAAAGCTAAGGTTATTGACCGGCGTAAACACACACGTATAACGTAAGCACACGTATCGTTCAAGTAGTATAAAATATCGATCCCACGAGGACTTAATTCCTACTGTTGTTATTAAATATTGATACTATTTATTTACAGGTATCTAATTATAGGGAGAAGAGAATGATTGTTTGATTGCTTTTGGTTGGTTGAATGTGAATTTGCTAATTAAAATAAAAACAGACTCAAAAGAAAATACTAAGGAAAATAAAAGAAAAGACTCAAAGATCTAGGGTCGTGACTCCACAAAATATTATTATAAAGATGAATTGATTCTCTTATTTATGTGTAATAAATCAGTTTGCTAACCTAGAACACGAAATTATGCAAAAGCCTCTGTCGATGGTCAGACGCAAATACCCAGTATAACTCAATTGAACCATATGTCTATGTCAACCAAATTACCTGGATTCATTAAGATTAAGTTCCAATTATGGCTACCCCCGCCCGACATGTATATGTCTATCTTGTAAGGAAATCTATTAAATGGCTATCTATCCTCAAGGAAGATCGTGGGCTATTGAATCTAAGGCAGAAATCTAAAATCCCTATGTCTAGTTCATTTTAAGTTTACCATATCAATCTTATTGGTGATCAGACAACAAGAAGCATTAAACTTAAGTCTCAATAATCAAACTAAAAAATTACCTATAAAAAGAAAATCAATTATTAAGTGTGTGGATATTGTGTTTCATCACTTCCCTAGAATAAAATAAAATGCTGGGGTTAGAGGATCCACATTTAATATTTCTTATATAGGAATCTCACTTATTATAATATATAAATTATTTTATTTTCTGCTTTCTCAGGAATTAATAATGTTAAACAATTAAAATCAACCATATAGGCGGTAATCCATTTAGTCCAACTACACCAGCCATATAGGCGGTAATTATCTGTCACATAAAGACCAGCCATATAGGCGGTAAAATAATTTATATTTAACCCGACCATATAGGCGGTAATAAAATCTGACATTAATTAATCCGGTTAAATTATAATTTATAAATTATACTTAAGTGAGATTTACCTAGATAATTATATTAAAGGTTTCACCTTTTACCCCATCAGAAATTTAACTATAAAACATAAAAGAAAAGAGAAGAAGAATAAGAATTATATTATTACTGAAAATTAAAATACATAAATTAATTATTATTTATATTTACAAAAACTATATGCAATCCTCTAAAAACAGGGAAAAGCTCCCAAGGAAAGCACACCAAATGAAGTGGTGAAGGCCTGAATTTATAGGCAATTTCGGCTTCTGGCGTCGCGACGCGGAAGTGCTTGGCGTCACGACACCAGCACGCGTCTTTGGTCCACGCGGGTTGACCACGCGTGTTTCATCGGCGGAATCATGTGGTGACACGTGTCACGTGGTGACGGTGGTGCAATGAGAAGTCGACACGTGGCACATGATGATTAGTTGAGCTTTCAGTCCAATGAACATCTGACACGTGGCACGCGCTTAGGATTGGTCCAATGAGAGATTGACACATGGCATCATGTGATTCACCGATGATTCGGTCCAATGAGAACTTGACACGTGGCACGATCTTGCTTTGGTCCAATGAGATTTTGACACGTGGCTGATGGCACATTTTAGCTGATCTTCTGTGATGATGACATGTGGCACGGCGTACGTTAGTAAGGTCGGCGCACGTTAGCAAGTCCAATTTCTCAGATTTTGACACGTGTCCCTCGGCGCACGTTAGCATGACCAGCTCACTTTAGGCGTCGTGATGTGTATGTTGGACAATTATGACCCATAGCGTCACTATTTGTACAGATCACGGTGTTGTTGTATAAATTAACTATGTGACAAAGAGATTGCACTCTTATCATTTGTGATTAGATCACCTAGATATATAAATGAAAGGAGGTCCCTATGATTTGTTCCTGGGGTTGAGAATGATATGAGACAGTATCAGTCCATGAAGGATAAATCATTAAATATCCCTAGTCAGAGTATTATCGAGATTGGACATCGATAAATACGTAAAAGACTAGTATTGCACTTGTGCGTGTTGTGAGGGCACAACAACATAGTTCTCGTATATTTGGGTATAGGATACTCATGCAAGTGTAATAGGAGGTTGTGTTTTACCGATGGTACGGGAAACAGCTTTGCTCTGGATAGACCCCTTCGGAATTCCATTGGTAGTATGACTATGTGTCTATGGAAGTCCGAAATCAGGGTAGGTGTATTTGGTCTTAACCTGAGACTTGCACCGCTAATACTTGCGACAATCAATATACTTTGGTTGAGGTCGTCCAGGTCTTTAACCGGTTCTATGTACGCCAATACTGGGTATAATGAGAATCGTAGTGTGTTGGGTGTGATGTCAAGACGGAAGTGTCACTCCAGTCATATGGAGTTGATGGTCACGTAGGATACGGTACTGGTTCTCTTTAGTACTGCAGTCATCGGGATAAAATGACAAGGTCATGTTTATCCGATATAGAGACTAGTTACCAGAGATCCGACATGTGCTTCGTACGGGGCAGACACGATTCCAGCCCTAGGCCTAGCACGTGATCATCCGATACTGGATCGAAATACGCAATACCACGTATACTACGCCTGATATATCACTTATTCCTGTAAGCATGTTTCCGGAGAATTGGGTAGGCATGGCGCTTTGCTAGAGGCCAACCTTGTCTTGTGAATCGGAGTAAACATAGTACGAGGTACTTACGTGTTCGGATAGTCCAACGACCCGATTACTACTGCCAACATATCCGGGGATCTCATGGGTCGCTTCCCAAAGATTCACCGATGACGTATGACTCGCACTTTAATTAATCTGGGATTAATTAATGATAGAGAAAATTAATCTGGGATTAATTACGAGATATTTTATCTGGGATAAAATATCAATAAAGAGAGAAAACGATTAATTTGGAATTAATCGGTATAATAATATATTTGATATATTATACGAAATTGGATTTCGATGCGGAATTAAAATTAGATTTTAATTCGGTGAACAATTAATTTAGAATTAATTCGTTAGCGACGTGAATAGTGATTTCGCTAGGCGTAATCATTTAATTACGACGCAACAAAAATTCATTAATTTGGAATTAGCGAACCCGAGCCCGAGATTGTTTGCGAGCGCATTCGCATTTCGAATTCGAGTGCGGCACGCAAGTCAAATCAAGCATCAAATCGCAAGTCACATCAAGCGTCAAATCACATGTCACTTTGAGTGATGTGACATTTGAGTGATTGATGTGAGTTGATTTGTAGTGATTGACAAGCATTTAATGTTTGCCTTTTTGGAAATTAAAGAAATGGTAAATGGTTTTATTATATTTTGGAAATTATAAACCTTTTACATTTTTTATTTCACACAACATTTCTCTCTCTTTTTACGGTATTAGGTTTGGAAACCTTTCCCTCCTTCTCCTTCTTCCTCTCTTCTTCCTCACGCCCAAGGGCTTCGCCTTCTTTCTTTCTGGTTCAAGACCGAATGCAGTAGGGAGAAAATACATGATTTTGTTGCAAATCCAAGTGCTAGCACACTCTAGGAGGCATACCAAGGTGTTAGGGCAGTCAGTTCGTGAGCTTGGATGTTTATCACAAAGCTTGGAGCTTCAAAGATCACCCATGGCCGATTCTTGGAGGAGGAAGCAGCCCCCACGCCGAGCAGTCCTCTATTGCGCAGCTCACTGCCGAGCAAGAGGAGCAGTGCGTTTTTGTCTCATTGCATTCTCATCTCAACCGATCAATGTGAGTTATTCCGCACCTCCTTTGATATGTATTCAACTCGTTTTATGCTTGATAAATGATCCTTGGGACTTGATTGAAACCCAACAATGGTATCTTGAGCCATTTGTGCATAAAACGAAATTAGGGTTCTTAGCTCAAATTTGGGGCTTTTTGATTTAAGCATGATTTTGGCAAATTGTTTGTTTAAGTATGCTTGTATATGGATAACTTAGAGTTATATGTAATCAATTTGTTGAAAAATTAATTGGATTGATTTTCCCCAATTTGTTCATTGTGGCCGAATTTGGTTAGCTCCCTAATGTCTTGGATTTTTGATTTTTTGTTCATTGGATGACTTGGAAATCATTAGGGGATGTTGATTTTATGTTTGATTGGGTTCAATTGGATTGAATTTGTTTGGGCATAATTTCCCTCTTTGGCCGAGACACTTGAAGCATGTAATTGGGTTTGATTTTTGTCAAATTATGTTGGACATGATTCATTGATGATAAGCATGATTAATTGGACAAATTTGATGTTTTTGAAACTTTGATTTGGGTAATTAATAATGTTATGCACTTTCGGTTAATTGAATTGTAAAATTGGATTTTTATAATTTAATTATTGGGCTTAAATTTGATTTGGGCTTTTAAAGTTGTTATTGGGCTTGTTGGGCTTTGTTTACAAAGTTGGGTTTAGGCAAAATTGGTTGGATCCAATTAGGCCCAAACCGCATCCAAAAGGCCCAAATGCGACTACTGAACTTTAAAGTTTAATTGGGCCTAATGGGCCTAAATTAATTTATGGGCTTATGGGGTAACTCCCGGATTGGATTTTGGTTATTCGGTTTGACCCGAGTTGACCAAAAGTCCACGCCTCAAGAAATAAATTAAAGCCCTTGGACTTTAATTAAATTAATATTGGATATTAATCGGGCTTTGAGACCCGTAACTATTAAATTCAGAATTTAAGTCGTAAAGGTTTATTTTATAAAGTGTAATATTTAATTTGGAATTAAATAATGAATTAGAATTAAATGCGTATTAAATTGGATTTAATTATGTAATTTAATTTAATTCGAGAATTCGTACTTTGAGTACGTGTTCGCAATACGAGTTTGACTCGAACAAAATCAAATCTTTGTTTGAACATTGGATGATCACTATTTATCAGATTAATTAATTTGATTAGATTGATTGATAACATGCTTGTGTGAATACATGGTTGTGATGCATGAATAATGTATATCGGATGGATATTAGTCTGGTGGGGCAATTTTGGAAATTGTAATAAATTTGATTTATTAATTGGACCTGTGAGTCTAGCCTTATCTCATATTTCTTTGTATTCTCTTCTCACCTATTCCCCTCAATGTAAATGAGGATTCTTTAGAAGTGTAGTGTAACGGGTAGAAGTAATACAAGTGCTAGCTGGAGAGAGAAAGAGAGAGATTTGATCTAGGATCAATGTAAAATATCCATCCGCATATCATTATTATTTTACATATACGCTTTATTATGTGTTTAGAATGCATGTTTAAGGGTGTATGATGATGAGACCTTAACAAAGATAATAAATTGGTTGCCAATTTGCACGCGAAAAACCCTCGCTCAACATTAAGCGTCTTTCCTTCCATTGAGTGATTCTCACTCAAGATCCGAGACGGCATTGGTTTGTTGGCCAAAGTCAAGGCCTTTGTCTGTCAAAGATGTGTTTGAATCACGAAGGCTTTGTTCCATATTGGTGTCTTGTCCAAGTTGTGGTTTGTTGGCCAAAGTCAAGACCACTTCTTGTCCATCGACATTGATTACGAAGCTTTCCATGGTCAATGGGTCGCGCTTGACTGGGATCACTAAGTTTGTTGTGCCAAAGTCAAGGCTTAGTTGATTCAGAGGAAAAGGTTAGGTAATACATTGGATGTATTGGCATATATAAGATATATGTTTCGGACTTGGATGTCCCCCTACCGGATCTAGGAATTGGATTGGATCTAATCGATCTTAGAGATCTACCTAGTTAATTATCATACAATTTGTTGGCCAAAGTCAAGATTCTGTGATATTTAACGGGATCCTAGCCCACTAGGAAACACGGTTTCCCAAGTACTCGAAGAGGGTTGGAGGCTCGCCGAAAAATAGTGGGAGGCAAGAATTGAATTTGCAATATTCGTTCAATTACTCGCCACACGCGCTCATTTCAAATATTTCGTCATATCAATTAAATGTTAGTTGGACTAATATTTAAATTGTTGTTTTAAATAAAACAGTTGGACTGTATTATAGTTGATTATATAATTGGATTATAGTAATCAATATATTTGAATTAATTAATTTCGCTTTACAGTTGATTTTATAATTGGATTATAGTAATCAATGTAATTGAGGTTAATTAATTTAAATTATATTTGATTGTATAGTTGGACTATATAATCAATATAATACATAGTACCACAAATCATTGATTAAATAGTTGGACTATTAGAATCAAGATTGAAATGAAATATTAGTGTTAAAACATAATCCTGGGTGAAATTTATTTAGACGACTATAATTTTCAAATTGGGAATAATATTTCAGGATGGTCCTGGAAATATAATAAGTTAGTTTATTTGATAAAATAACAAATTAGCCTAAGCCTGGAGTTAAGCAAATAAGTAGAGCATAATCTTTGGAAGATTTATATAAAGATAACTTAAGTGCTTAATCCATCATACTTGTCATATAGACTCCTTAATTTCTTTATCAGAACTAAGGATTAGATTCTTAAAGTATGATGAAGAAATTGAAGGATCTTCATAAATCTATGTTTAGATTTTAGAAGTACTAAAATTGCAATATATAATTCTTGGAGAATTAATGGCAACTCTCAAGGAGAAAAGTCAAAGTTTGCAATTACGCAAGTAGCGCAAGGCGCACCTTACTTCGATGTTCCAGAATGCCAAGGCTTGGCCAAAGGCTTCTAGGAAGATAAAAAGACATATCCAAAGATGGAATAGAAGACGAGCAAGGCTTGGACTTCAAATAGTTTGTCACAAATATGTTCACTACTAGTATTAAAATTAGATTTTAGATACTTAGTGTGATACATAAATATATGTATTGATGTTTAGAATCTGTTTTGAACAGGATACTAACTTCAATAGAGATTTATCTGCGAATTGGAAACGGGACGAAAGTCGATGTTTTGACCGTAGATACCTAAGTTTAGGAACTACCCTTTGGGTATGTACGTAAATTAGGAAACTGTTATAATGTAACTAGTTTGACTAGGAATATTATCTTTTATATCAGTGTTTAATCCGTTGCGGATTGAACCTTTATATTTTAGAACACTAAAGTGTTTTATTATATAAAGATGATATTAAGATAAACACATTAGATGTGAACAACATAATTTATATTATAATTTAAATAAATCTCACACGTATATAATGATAAACAAATAGCTCAAACTGATTTGATCAGTTGAAACTTAAAGTGGCAATGTTGTCTGGGACACATTAAACAAGAATCGTATATCCGCACTTTTGAAGAGCGGGTACCAGGACTGATTTGATTCCAATCAAATAAAGTCTACGAATCTAATTTATGGGCAAAGTGCCTAAAACACTATTTACTTGGTAAAAGTACAAATGCCACGACTGTTAGCCCTAGTTCATAGTGAAGCAAGTGGGCCCATGTCTAGCTAGGCAAGATGTGGATATGAATATTTCGTGACCAATACGGATGTGGCATCGCATAATGGTTATGTGTTTCTTTTGAAGAACACAAATTGGAAACTTTTACAGTTTCCACACGAAATAGACAAACAGATCGGCTAAAGTATTAAACCGTTACGGTAAGACCGTAATGGAAATTGCTTAAGCAATAAGTTTCTAAAATACTTGAAAGAGTAAAGTATTCTTTCAAAAAAGGACTCCTCACGGAACACGTCAATTTGACGGTGTATCCGAACTGAGTAACCGAATCTTGTTAGACATGATAAGGTTATTCATGAGTCGCTATGAGCTACCATTTCCTTCAACAGATAAGCATTAACAGTGCATAACTTATTTAGAATAAGGTTCCATTAAAATATGTTGACAGATTTCATATAGATATGAATAGGAAAGAAACCGGGTTTCACATTCCTGAAAATTGGGTATGCTGGGCATATGTTGGATAATACCAAACTAAAACCCAAATTGGATAAGTGCCAATTGAAGGTTATCCTAGGGATACCATAAGTATTGTATTTATACAACTCACTAGAGAACAATGTAATTGTTGCTCGCCATGTGGTTTTCCTAAGAGGAATACTGATATGCAGTGGTAAGTGGGAGGATAGTAAAACTCTATGAAAATCGGAGTAATACTATTCTAGGCATCAAATCCTAATGGAACATAAATAGTTCATCAAGAGAGTCAGAAAACAACCTGGGGTATGGGTTTCCGATCTCACCTCATAAAGATGTCTATCTTATTGAGGTTATACCAACTGACTACGTATGAGGAAGTGATACAAGGTATCGACTCCCCATTATGACAAAGTGTCATGAGTCTAAAATGGATTCCATGTATATCAACAAGTTTGGATACTAGTTGACATACCGCAAGGCATTGTGCCTACTGGTACTGTATAAGTCTTCAAGAAAGACGTACATGGATGACAACGTACCAACGTGTAAAGCTAGGCTTTCAGCGGAAATGTATCGTTATCAATATTGTGTTGATTACGATTCAACCTTTTAAATGTTGCCACGGTAAATCCATTTGGATAATGCTTGCTAATGCTGCATGTTTCATTTATGAAATATGTCAGCTTAACGCAAAATCGCTTTCCTGAAAAGGAAACCTTTTGGAGGATGTTTGCAACATCATGACGATTTTGTGGTACCAAAACTAGCAAACAAGGTTTGCGGGTTATTCGATCCATGTTTGGATTAAAGCAAGCATGGTTCTAGGAATTATCGTTTTGATATAATCATAATGGTTTTGATTTAATTCAAAACAAAAAGGATTCTTGTGTATATAAGAGGGTTAGTGGGAGCGCACTGACAGTGACTGTCCTAAATAAATAATGATGACATGTCATTTCTTGGAAATGATATTCCCATAAATAACAATCGGTGAAAGCTTGGCTTTCGAGAACACTCTCCAAGAAATCGTACATTGAAAAATGTACGCGACCTAGTGTCTCATACGCTTTGAGCATATGATTCACAAACAGGCAATCCAAGTGATAGTCACTGGATTGATATTAAGAACATGTTAGTATCTTAGAGATCTAAGGATGCTGTCTTAAACCTTGGAGAAGGAGAACTTGAAGTGACTGGGATCACTACTGCAAGTTTCCTAAACCGATAAAGATGACTGAAAGTCGGAAATGGTACTATACAGTTTGAATAACTATACAGTGAGTTGGAAATCTTCCAAGCAAGATACTTTTACCGAATAAACAACAAATGTGGGTTATTGCTGCAGCTGAGGCAACAATAGAAGCCTTCTGGGGTCGATAAATATCTAATTAGATTAGATATAGTTCTTTTAGCAGCTGAGCTAGGCTACAGCACATGCTAAAGAATTAATGGTCTCATCAACGATCCAGATAAATACTTCGATATTCATCTGATACGTTCGGATCATACATCGTGGCGATGTGATGATCGAATAAATCGCATCAGATGATAATCATGAAAATCTGCTGACTCATCATTGACCTTACCATGTTCCAACAAAGTCGGTTTTCTCCGTTCGGACACACCGTTTAATTGCGGTGTTCCGAGAGGAGTCAACTGTGAAAAATACCATATTCTTTCAAGTAATCAAGAAACTCATAGCTTAGTATTTCGCCACCACGGTTCGACCGTAATGTCTTAATACTTTTCCGGTCTAATTTTTCTACTTCGTGTCGAAACTCTTTGAATTTCTCAAAGGTTTCCGACTTATGTCTCATAAGATACACATAACCATAACGCGATGCATCATCCTTAAAGGTTACGAAGTATTCATATTCATCTCTAGCCTGGCTAGACATGGGCCCACATACGTCACTATGAAGGTATTGAGATTGACAAGGTAAAAATACATGTAATCTCTAAATTGCCACCACCAAAAAATAGCCAGGGGAATTTGTTGTTTCTTAGGACATGCAGGATTTTATAGAAGGTTCATTAAAAAATTTAAACCATATCCAGACCCTTGTATAACCTCATATTAAAAGAAGCAACCTTTGAATGGATAGAAGAATGTCAAAATCATTTGAAAAATTATAAGTCTTTTAACTACTGCTCCTACCATGCAATCCTCTTATTGGTCTTTGCCTTTTGATCTAATATGTGAGGTCAGTGATTATGCAGTTGGCAATTATTAAAATAGAGAAGGAAGGTAAGTCGTATGTAATTTATTATGCAAGTAGAATTTTAAACAGTGCACAAATAAATTACACTACCATAGAAAAAGAACTACTTGATGTAATATTTATATTTGACAAATTTCGATCATATTTAATTGGTTCATCAACCGTTGTATATTCGGACCATGCTGCTATTAGATATTTGATCTCTAAACAAGATGAAAAGTCAAAATTACTACGGTGGATTTTGTTGCTTCAAGAATTCAATATCATAATTAAAGAAAAGAAAATAGCACATAATGTGGTTGTAGATCATTTATCGATACTCATAAATGACTCATCAATTGACACAACTCTGATCAATGACTTTTTTCCTAACGATTTTTTATTTTATATAATACAATGCCTTGGTATGCTAATATTGTCAATATTTTGCAACAGGAAAAATACCTCCAGACTGGAGCATCAAGACAAGAAGAAATTTTTGATCGAAGTCAAAAGATTATATTGGGACGATCCATATTTATTCAAGTAATGCTCTTATTATATTTTCCGATGATGCATACCAGACAATAGGATAAGTGGTGTTATTCAGTTTTTTCATTCATAAGCATGTAGATGTCACTTCTCATCTGTAATATCCTGAGTTTTTCGAAATAGTACAGGAAGAATTTTTGAATTAAAGTTAAGGATTTGTAACGAGATGGTAATCAAAAATTAGAGTTTATGTGTTAAAAAATAGATCGTAATATTTTAAAGTGAAGACTCATAGCGTTGAAAAACGCGTGATTTTGAGAACCGATTACGCGATTTCTGATTTTATCGTTATACGCGTAAAAGTATCTTGTCTCAACTATAACGATAGCAAACGAACTTCGATTGAGCTGATTTTTAAACCATCAGACTCATTTTTCTGGGACGAACAACTTTTGTGTTGAACACTTTTCGAAATTTGCATAAGAATGGCTTCAAAAATATGAAATTTCTAGAAAGTTCTATGGCAGGGACCTGTTTGCAATTTCGTGGGGGCCTGAACGAAAAATTTAGAAACTTTCTATAAATAACCATAGTTACTGCTTATTACACAAATGACAAAGCTATCCTCTCTCTCCACTCGACCCCCACCCCCAAATTCACCTCTAGCCATTGCCAGTCACGCCGGAGGCTTGTCGTCCATTACTGGCCAACGCGACCGGTCAAGGGGGTGCGCCGGCCACCCATGTACCTTGTGGTGGCTTGCGGCAACTAGCCCCCAGGTCACCGGAAAATGATGAGAAAGATAAGGAAATGCGCAGCTATTGGTTTCTCTATCATGCCTCATCGCTTCATTTCATGGCCCGAGCCACCTGTCAAATTGAAGCTCTCGAAGAGTACTACAAGACTGCAATATCGATTTTGGGGAACAGCGCTTGGTTTCACGCGAATCAAGGGAAGAAGATTCAGATGAATAGAGACCCATGATGAACAGTAACTCTGATCGGAATTTCATAAATTCCAGTGCGTTGGTGGGATCATTTGGTGTCCGTATACGGCCTCGAAATCTCGGTAAGACCTCCCGGTAAAAATCCGTAAATTTCAAGTTTATAATTAAATTTTCGGATGTATCCAGTAGCTTCATAGAGTTTTGTATTGATATAAATTAAATTATTTGAGTATTAGCATTTTCAATAGGAGCATTTAGTAGAATCTGAGTGAAAACGAAACGAGTTTGATCGATCCGATAGAATATGTAGTTTTTGATAAAAATGGAGTTTTGCGTAAAAAGATGTGTTTTGGTTTTAATGATAGTTATAGGTTATTTATGATATTACGAACATGTTTGGATAAATCCGGGAAGGTTCGGAGGGTTCGAGACCCTTCCGTAGCGTTTGCGGAAACTTTTCCGGAAGATTTTTCAAAAACGCATAAACCGATAATTTAAGTTAACTGACCACTTGGGTTAGTCTATAACTATGTTTTAAGATTACTGAAACTAAAAGTATTAAAATCATACTTGATTTGGTTATTCCGGAAAGATCTGAAATTCTATCGTAGTTCAATCGAGAACTCCGTAAGTCGTGTTTCTGATGACATTTCGTCATTTATTTTGACAGATGTGACTAGAACCTGGAGTGTTCGTGAAGCCAGGTAAGTAATCCATGCGATAAGTACTTGAATGATTAATTTATGCTAAATACGTATATATAGAAATGATTGAAGTGTTTAAGATATGATGAAGGTAGCTAAGAAATATTTTTGAGAACAAAGTTCGAGATCATGTGTAGTTAAGTTTATCGACCGCTATAGGTATGACTTTTTGTTAATGCTTTGATTTGAAGTAAAATATTTGATCAGCTTAATGTCTATGTGTATGCATGAATGTACGTAAGAGTGTGAATCTGTAACGATATGAAAATGTGTATGTGAATGAATATGTAGATGTACAAGTATATGAAAATGTAATTATATATGCATATGATGTTAACACATATATAGGTTGGGTATACAGAATTGGTAAATAGAAATAAAACATGATTTTCTAAGCTGGTATAAGCTAAACTCTTTAAATGGGTAAAATTCATGTGTTGATAAGTGCATGAAAATGCACTTTGAAACATCACTTATTCGAGTTTATTGTTCATTATTTAGTTATATATTTTATAATTTATTACATAATTTTTATCATTACATTAATTTAGAAAGTGTTCAGTATTAAGGTTTATATGATATATTTTTAATATGATTTTGACCTTAATATTAATTTAGGAAATATTCAATCATTTAAATTATTTTACCGATTTCCTATTTATTTTGTAGGATGGAATTAGGGTTAAAATTGCCTATTCTAAATGCCCATGCAACGGTTTCAACGTGGCTTTGCATGAATCAAACAAGGAGCATGCGCATAATGAAAAGAAATTAACAAACAAAGGGATGCACATTATTAATTGGAAACATTAGGGTTTGTCAAGGGCTGCATGCAAACGTGAGAGCTACCATAAAGAGAGTTAGTGCGCAGACATATAAACATAACAAAATTGGAAAAGCTGCGCATTATACAATTTAAGGAAATTGCCGAAAATAAAAGCAGAGGCTGCACGTGGGTCCAAGGGCATTAGGTTTTCTGGTTTTTCTCATTATAAATTAAGCATTCAACGTGAAAAATAAGGAGGGAGGCTGCTGCGTGAAGCAGCTTGCGCATATAAGAAAATCAGAGAGCAAACCGAGAGCTCCGGGGGGCATAGAAACCGAAGCAATCAGCCGCAAGTAGAAAGGAGCAAAGAAGAAATATGAGCGCGAGGCCGGGACACGGAGCAGCGATAATTCTCTCCAATCCCAGGCTATTCTTATTTCTTTTATAGGGAACTAATCCCATAGGAAAAACTAGGGATGAACTCTTGTGTTAGATTTTTATTATTAAGTTTTTGATTCATACGAACCTTTTAATCGTTTAATAAAATTGATGTTTATTATTTTCTATCATCCTTCGATTTATTAATCCAGAAATTATATTTTGTCAAATCCCATATAGATCCAGTCATGCTTCTTCTATGTGTGATTTACGAATTTAATTGTGACTGATAAAGTTGTTTTACGTGCTGGTCTTCTGCTGTAGTATTGCCTGAGGGTATATTGTCGACGTTAGATAACTCGTAACGATGACTTTTGTGTGCTGTTAACATAGAGAAAATAATCATTAATTACCTTAGAATTTAATATGCGTAAAATTGAATATCTTCCGGTTGTTGGTTTGGGATGTGAAACCCTCAACTGAGTAATAATAGGAATTAATAACCAAATATTAGAATTTGATGCAAGAGGGATTCCCGACGATTTGCTGCTTTTCTCTGCCATTATCGTTTATTACCTTTTCATTATTTTATTTATCTTTATTTTAATTACCAATTTTATTGTTTTATTTATTAAGTTACCGTTAACGTTTTTGCTTAAGTGAATTAGTTCCATTGTAACCTTCTCTCTGAGGAATCGACACCCTATCTATACTGCGATAACTGCAAGTTATTTTTTGGCGTAATCATGTGTGAATATATATCTTTATGTATGAATATTTCTGATAAGAATTCTGGAGATAGATTACATTTGATTGAAAAGTAAAAGACAAGAAGATTGTTAAGGCTACAGTATCTGAATTCAAGTGATAAATGTGTTCATATGCTTAATGTATATATATATGTATACCGGTTGATAAACAATATTTAACATGTATGTGTTGTGTATATGTAATAGTGTCCCATGATATGTGGGCATGCGTGTAAGTTAATTGGTTGATAATCTCGTGTTGTAGTAGTCGGGCTGGTTAGGAATCCGTTCGGAGGACTTTCATCTCTTACCTATTCTCAAATAGGTAAAGAGTCTCGTACGAGTATTGTATGCATAATCCAACCTTATATGTGCTTTGTGATGAATTGGTTGTTTTGTGTATTTTGTAGTTGGTTATATTATGATTGTGTATCTGATTGTGTGTAAGTACGTGTATGATAGCAATTGTAGATTATATGGATAATGAATGCTTATGTGAAATTAATGAATGAATGAAATTGAAAACTAATGTGAGCGTTAGATGTTATCAAGTGCGTTTGTTAAGTTGTATTGGTATGTATGTATATGTATAAAAACTTTGGAATTATTTTTGGCATGAATATAAGAGAGGTGTGCTACGGTGTGTGTAAATGCATATGAATCCTGAATGTTAAACCATTGTAAGGTTATCATGATTAAAGTAAGTTAAAGTTATTTTGTTTTGGTATATAAGATAGTTTGAAATCGAATAGAATGAAGTCTATTGGATTTACCGATTTGCTGGCATTTCAAAGATGGATATTTATGATAAAAGTATATAGTGTTGGACAATTATGACCCATAGCATCACTATTTTGTAAAGGACATGGTGTGCTTGTACAAAATTAACTATGTGACAATGAAATTGCTCTTTTATCATTTTGTAATTGGATTACTTAGATATATAAATGATAAAGTCCATATGATTAGTACCAGATTAATAAGATATGAGACAATATTAATCCATGAAAGGTTTAATCATTAAATATCCCTAGTCGTAGTATTATCGAGACTGGACATCAATAATGAGGAATAGGCTAGTATCGCACTTGTGCACGTTATGGAAGCTTAACGACATAGTTCTCATATATTTAAGTATTGGATACTTATGCAAGTGTGATAGAAGGTTCTATTTATCGATAGTACGGGAACAGCTTCGCTCTGGATAGACCCATCGAAATCCCATTAGTAGTACGACTATGTGTCTATGGGAATCCGAATCAGGGTAGGTGTATTTGGTCTTAACCTGAGACTTGCATCGCTAATACTTGTGACAATCAGTGTGCTTTGGTTTTGGTCGTCCGGGGCTTTAACAGGTTCTGTGGACGCCTCTTCTGGGTTTACTGAAAATCGTAGTGTATTGGATGTGATGTTAAGATGGAAGTATCACTTCAGTCATATGGAGATGATGATCACGTAGGATACAGAACTAGTACTCTTAAGTACTGCAGTCATCGGGATAATATGACTAGGTCATGATTATCCGATTATAGAGACTAGTTGCCAGTGATCCGATTTATGCTTCGTACGGGGCAGACACAATTCCAGCCCCAGGCCTGTCATGTGACATCAGATACTAGATCATAGAACGCAATACTTAGTATGCTACGCCTGATAAAGATTATATATTCATTCAAAGAATATTTCTGGAGAATTGGGTAGGCACGGTGCTTTGCTAGAAGCCAACCATGTCTTGTAAATCAGTAAGAATGTGGTACCGGGTACGCACCTGTTCAGATAGTCTGATGACCGTATTTACTGCCAACATAATTAAATTGGGATTAGTTATGAGAGAGAAAATTAATCTGGGATTAATTACGGCAATAATTAATCTGGGATTATTTATCAGAGAAAGAATTAATCTGGGATATATTGTGTCGAGAATTTATCTGGGATTAAATTCGTCGAGAGGAGAGAACGCAATTAATTTGGAATTAATCGGTAAAATAAATTTAATAGTGAAATTGGATTTTTCTATTTAATTTCTTATTTGGGCTAAAATAATACATCAGATATATTAATTGAAACGAATTTCAACACGGAATTAAAATTGGATATATAATTCAAGCGAACAATTAATTTGGAATTAATTCGCGAGCGACTTGTTGGACAGTTAAACCCATGGCATCACTATTTGTAAAGATCATGGTGTTGTTGTACAAAATTAACTATGTGAGAAAGGAAATTACTCTTCTTATCATTTTTGATTAGATCACCAAGATATTATAAATGATAGAAGGTCCATATGATTAGTTCCGGATGATAAGATATGAGACAGTTTCAATCCATGAGGTTTAATCATTAAATATCCCTAGTATGTATTATCGAGATTGGACATCGATAATACGGAATAGACTAGTATTAATTGTGCACGTTGTGAGGCATAACAGCATAGTCTCATTTATTTGGGTATAGGATACTCTGCAAGTGTAGTAGGAGGTTGCGTTTTAACGATGGTACGGAAAAAAGCTTCGCTCTGGATAGACCCTGTTAGACAGTAATGACCCATAGCGTCACAATTTTGTAAATGATATTGTATTATTGTACAAAATTAACTATGTAGTATGAAATTGCCTTTTACCCTTTTTGTAATTTATTTACTTTGATATATAAATGGTAAAAGTCCCTATGATTAGTTCCGGATTGTGATGATATGAGACAGTATCAATCCATAAAGGTTTAATCATTAAATATCCCTAGTCGTAGTATTATCGAGATTGGACATCGATAATGCGGAATAGACTAGTACTGCACTTGTGCATGTTGTGAGGGCACAACGGCATAGTTCTCATATATTTAAGTATTGGATACTCATGCAAATGCGGTAGGAGGTTGTGTTTTACCGATGGTACGGAAAACAGCTTCGCTCTGGATAGACCCCGCGGAGTCCCATTGGTAGTATGTCTGCGTGTCTATGGGAGTCCGCTTCAGGGTAGGTGCATATGATCTTAACCTGAGATTTGCATCGCTAGTACTTACGACAATCGGTAAAATTTAGGTTTGGTGGTCCAGGGCTTTAACGAGTTCTGTGTATACCTCTTCTGGGTTTATCGAGAATCGTAGTGTACTGGGTGTGATGTCAAGATGGAAGTATCACTTCAGACATATGGAGATGATGATCGCGAGGGATACAGAATGAGTACTCTATAATGGTTGCAACCATCGGGATAATATGACTAGGTCAGGATTATCCGATTCAAAGAGACTGGTTGCTTGATGTCCGATATGTGTATCGTACGGGGCAGACACATATCCAGCCCCAGGCCTTACATGTGATCATCCGATACTGGTTCGATATACACTATACTACGGTATACTACGCCTGTTATAGATCTAATATTCCAGTAAGAATATTTCTAGAGAATTGGGTAGGCATGGCGTTTTGCTAGAAGCTAACCTTGTCTTGTAAATCGGTAAAAACGTAGTACTTGGTACGTACGTGTTCGAATAGTTCGACAACCGGATTTACTGCCAACATATCTAGAGGTCTCTGGGTCGCTTCCCGAAGATTCACCGATGACGTATGATTCAAACTCGATTAATCTTGGATTAATTACGGAGAGACTTTATCTTGGATAAAGTACTATAAAAGAGAGAGAACGATTAATTTAGAATTAATCGTAAAATTATTATATTCGATATAATAATCGGAATTCGATTTCGACGCGAAATTGAAATTAGATTTTAATTCGGGCAAACGAGTTAATTTAGAATTAATTCGTTAGCGACGTAAATAATAATTTCGCTAGGCGCAATTATTTATTTAAATTCGATTAATTAACGTCGCGACGTAAGCTCGGTATTTCGGAAATATCGAACCCGAACGCGTGAGTGCACGTGGGCCCACTTTCATTTGGAAACGTGTGGGGCCCACATGACACTTGTCATTATTTGCATTATTTAATCAAGATGTATTGCATGAAGATAGTGTACAAAGCACTCAAGGGTATTGCATGGAAATGAGTGTTAGACACTCTAAGTCTTTGCATGGTTTGTGTCATAAGTATATTATTATTTAATATAATTATGACATAAATAAATTGATTTTTGAGACAAAAATCAAATACTTCTCTCCTCTCTAATTACCGAAACTGTGACAGTTTCTCAGCTCTCCATTTTCAGGTTTTTGTTGCAAAAGCTTGAAGAATTTGTGTTTGTTTGGAACATAAAAACACATCTTTGGCTAGCACCATCAAGGGATCATACAAGGTGTTATGGGAAACTCATCTTAGAGCTTGGAAGGATCAATTAAAGCTTGGAGCTTCTCTTTTTGCTTGGCCGAATCCTCCACTGCACAAAGGGAAAGTTTTGCTTCATCAACGCATCCACAATCCGTTTTTGTGAGTATTGTTTCCGCCATTACTTCAATAGTTCATTCTTATATATATTTTGCTTGTTTTTGATCTTGGGACATGGTTATTAGATTTCCAACAATGGTATCATTGAGCCTAAAAATGCATGCAAATATATTAGGATGTTATTTGGGGAAAATTGTTTGAAGCATGATTGATGAGTTTGCTTGATTAAATATGCTTAGATGTATGTTAAATGGATTATACATCATCAATTTCATGGAAAATAAATTGGATTAATTTTTCCAACCCCAATGAGGCTTGGCCGAATACATGCAAGCATGTGGACTAGATGATTTTTTAATTTTAAGACATTGGATGACTTGAAATAATATGGAGATGATCATTTGTAACTTGATTGGATTGAAAACGAAATCGGAACCATATTAATCACCTTGGCCGAATGCTTGATGATGATTAGGGACTTGATTTTTTGATTAAATAATGTTGGACATGTATTTAAGATAAAAATATGATTAATAGATTAATTTGATATTTTGGGAATATTGATTTAAAGGATTAATCATGAAAATACACTTTAATTAATTAAGTTATAAAATTTGGAATTTTAAAATTTAGTTAATTGGGCTTAAATTGGAATTGGGCCTAAAACTATTATATTTGGTCATAAATGGGCTTGGTTGGGCCAAGTAGATTTGGACCATTTGGATTGGATCCAAAATGGGCCTAAATCACACCATTTAAGTCCAAATGTAATAAATGGGCTTTTATGTTTAATTGGGCCTTATGGGCTTGATATTGATTTTATGGCAAATGAGGGTGATTCCTTATTGGGCTTGGAAATTGGGTTTGACCCACATTGACCAAGGCCCAAGCCTAATGAAATCAATAGAAAGCCCATCGGACTTTAATTAAACGGACATTAGATGTTAGTTGGGCTTTGAGACCCAAAAGTACTAGATTTGGAATCTAAGTTATAAAAGCACAATAAAAGTGTAAATATTTAATTTAGAATTAAATAAAGGATTAGTATTGAATACGACTTAAATTGGATTTAACGAGTAGTTCGATATAATTCGTGAATTCATACCATAAGTATTTATTCACAAAACGAGTTGGACTCGCGCAAATGCAAACAATTGTTTGAACATTGTATTGTCACCTAATTAAAGACTAATTAATTGGATTTGATTGGTTGTATAACATGCCTTGAATGAATGAATGAATGTGGATGTGTTGTATGAATAGTGTATATCGGATGGATATTAGAAGGGAAGGGTAATTTTAGAAATTATTGTAAATTTGGAATTTATAAATTGGACCTGCGTGTCCAGCCTTATCTCTTTATCTTTTGTATTCTCTTCTCACCTAATTCCCCTCAATGTAAATGAGGTTTCTCTTATTGTATTATGTAATTGGGTAGAAGTAGAATAGTGCTAGCGGGGAGAGGAAAGGGAGTGATTTGTTCTAGGAACAAGTTGTTTATATATCCATCCGCATATCACTATTACTTTACTTTACGCGCTTTATGATGTTTTAGAAGCATGCTTAAGGGTGTATGATGATGAGACCTAACAAAGATAAATTAATTGGTTGCCAATTACGCGAAAAATCCCTCAAACAATATTAAGCGATTTTCCTTCCGTTGAATGATTCTTTCTCAAGATCCGAAATTGGCATTGGTTTGTTGGCCAAAGTCAAGACCTTTGTCAATTGAGGATGTGTTGAATCATGAGAGTTTTGTTCCACATCGGTGTCCTGTCCAAGTTGTGATTTGTTGGCCAAAGTCAAGATCACTTCTTGTCCATCGACATTGATTACGAAACTTTCCTTGTCAATGGGTCCCGCTTAACTGGAATCATTAGGTTTGTTGTGCCAAAGCCAAGGCTTAGTTGATTCAGAGGAAATGGTTAGGAAAATGTATTGGATACATTGACGTATGTATTAGATATATATGTTTCGGACTTGGATGTCCACCTACCGGATCTAGGAATTGGATGGGATCCAATTGATCTTCGAGATCTACCTAGTTAAATATCATACAACTTGTTGGCCAAAGTCAAGGTTGTGTGTTATTTAACGGGATCCTAGCCCACTAGGAAATTGGATTTCCCGAGTACTCAACAGAGGGTTAGAGACTTGTAGAAAATAGTGGGAGGCTAGTATTGAGTTTGCAATTTCATTCAGATACTTAGCTTTACGCGCTTACAAAATTTATTTCGTCAATTTTTTAACATTAGTTGGACTAATAAAATGTTATTTTTTTTTATGTAACAGTTAGACTGTACCCACATATCGTTAACTAGATAATTAGATTATCGTAGTTAAGATGGCAAACAAGGGAAATGTCCGTGACATAATCATGGGTGATAATATGTTCAAGGGCACCAACTTCGCCGATGGGAAATGAACCTAAGGATAGTCCTTGGGGCGGAGAGGATACTGTATACGATACAAAGACCTCTCGGGCCTAAGCCCACTGAGCCACTTGAGCTGGAGTTATGGAAAACTCACAGTGATGATAGGTGACACGGCTCAGTCGATCATGCTTGCTTCAATGACTCAACACTTTCGCCGCCAAAATAGGGACTTGGATCCTTATAATATGATGGCAAGATTGCAAGATCTTCACCGCACTAATAAGCGGATGGCAAGGTACGAGTTAGTGAAGAAAATCTTTCGCTCCCGTATGACTGATGGTAGTTCTGTTGAGGTCCATGGGACTCAAATGATAGCCGATCTTGATGAATTGGTTAATATGGGTATAGTCTTGGAGGTCGAGCTGGCTATAGATGTAATTTTACAGTCACTACCCGATACTTGGAAACAGATTGTCATCAACTACAAACTGATGAATTCGGATGACACTCTTGGAGAGTTGTTGTCGATTCTCAAGGAGTCAGAGAAAGAACTTCTGAAAGGCAACAAGCGCGAGGCGCACTTTGCAACAACATCTCAAACGCCGAAAGCTGGGCTCAAGGCAACTGGGGGTGTTAAGAAGAAAAAGCATAAGAACAAAGGCAAGGCCAAGTCAACAAAGGCTTCTGGGAAGCCAAGGGACAAGTCTCAAGATGTTTGCCTGAAATGCGGCAAGAGAGGTCACTGGAAGCGTGACTGCCGCATGAACAAGGGACATAAGGAGGACATACAGGCGGGCAAGGCTCCGGCCTCAGGTATGTTTGTTATTGAGATAAATATGACTACTTCCAGTCTTAATAAAAATTGGATTTTTGATTCTGGCTGTGGTTCTCATATTTGTACTGATGTGCAGGATCTGCATGATAGCAGGAGACTGGCTTCGGGGGAGGTAGATCTACGAGTTGGAAATGGAACTTCTGTTGCTGTTTTGGCCGTAGGCACTTTTGTTTTGGAACTGCCCTCGGGGCATGTACTTAAACTAAATGACTGTTATTTTGTTCCTAGTTTAACTAGGAATATTATTTCTGTATCTTTGTTAACCCAAACAGGGTACACTTTTGTATTTAAAAACACCAGGTGTTATTTATATATGAATGATGCAGAAATTTGCAGTGCTGATGCAAATAATGGTCTTTATATTTTGAATATAAATGAATCTCCAAAATGTAAAATAACAAACAAAAGGCTCAAAATGAGTAATCCAAAAGAAGAAACTTATTTGTGGCATTGTCGTCTGGGACACATCAACAAGACTCGCATATCCACACTTTCGAAGAGTGGGTACTTGGACGGATTTGATCCAAATTCATATGACGTCTGCGAATCTTGTTTATTAGGCAAAATGCCTAAATCACCTTTTAGTGGTAAAGGTGAACGTGCCACTGAACTGTTAGCCCTCGTTCATAGTGACGTTTGTGGGCCCATGTCTAGCCAGGCTAGAGGTGGATATCGATACTTCGTAACCTTTACGGATGATGCATCACGTTATGGTTATGTGTATCTAATGATGCACAAGTCGGAAACTTTTGAGAAATTCAAAGAGTTTCGACACGAAGTTGAAAAACAAACAGGCAAGAGTATTAAAACATTACGGTCGGACCGTGGTGGCGAATACTTAAGTAATGAGTTTCAAGATTACTTGAAAGAATATGGTATTCTTTCACAATGGACTCCTCCTGGAACACCACAATTAAATGGTGTGTCTGAACGGAGAAACCGTACCTTGCTTGACATGGTAAGGTCGATGATGAGTCGCACTGAGCTGCCTATATCCTTCTGGGGACATGCATTAGAAAGTGCAATTCTTATTTTGAATAGGGTTCCGTCAAAGTCTGTTGAACAGACTCCGTATGAGATATGGACAGGAAAGAAACCAGGTTTCTCATTCCTGAAGATTTGGGGTTGCTGGGCATACGTCAAACGTTTGGAAGGTACCAAACTTGAACCCAAATCAGATAAATGCCTATTTGTTGGATATCCTAAGGAAACCAAAGGATATTACTTCTATAACCCAAAAGAGAACAAAGTATTTGTTGCTCTACATGCGGTTTTCCTTGAGAAGGAATTCCTAAATGCAGTGTTTAGTGGGAGGAAAGTAGAACTCGATGAAAGTCGTAGTGATACTGTTCCTGGCAATGAATCAAGAACGGAACATGAACAGTCCATCCAGGATGAGACTGAACCACAATCTTCAGTTACACAAGGACTACGTAGGTCGGAGAGAGTCAGGGTAATACCTGAGAGGTATGGATTCCTGATCTCACCTCATGTAGATATTAATCTTATTGAGGATACTGAACCGGCTACGTATGAGGAAGCGATACAAGGTATCGAATCCACTTTATGGCAAGAAGCCATGAAGGCCGAAATGGATTCCATGTATACCAACCAAGTTTGGACACTGGTTGATGCACCAGAAGGCGTAAAGCCTATTGGATGCAAATGGGTCTTCAAGAAGAAGACAGACATGGATGGCAACGTACAAACGTACAAAGCTAGGCTCGTAGCGAAGGGGTATCGTCAACAACTTGGAGTTGATTATGACGAAACTTTCTCACCCGTTGCCATGATTAAATCCATTCGGATAATGCTTGCAATAGCTGCATATTACGATTACGAAATATGGCAGATGGACGTTAAAACCGCTTTCCTTAACGGAAACCTGTTGGAGGATGTTTATATGCAACAACCTGACGGTTTTATCGCACCAAGACTTGCAAACAAGGTTTGTAAGTTAAATCGGTCCATTTATGGACTGAAGCAAGCATCGAGGTCATGGAACCAACGTTTTGATGAGGTCATAAAAGAATATGATTTCATTCAAAACGTAGATGATCCTTGTGTATATAAGAAGGTTAGTGGGAGTGCACTGACTTTTATTGTCCTTTATGTCGACGATGTATTGCTTATAGGCAATGACATTCCCATGTTAACGTCGGTGAAAGCTTGGCTTTCATTGAAATTCTCCATGAAAGATCTGGGAGAAGCAGCTTTTATTCTAGGAATAAAGATCTACGGGATAGATCTAGAAAGCTACTTGGACTCTCCCAGAGTACATATATTGATAAAGTGTTGAAGAGATTCAACATGGATCAGTCCAAGAAGGGACTGTTGCCAACATCACATGGCGTCTTTCTATCTAGGGACATGTGTCCTAAAACACAAGATGAGAGAGACAACATGAGTCGGACTCCGTTCGCCTCGGCAGTCGGATCGATCATGTATGCCATGATATGTACACGACCTGATGTGTCCTATGCTTTGAGCATGTGCAGTCGATATCAGGCCGATCCAGGACAGGATCACTGGATGGCGGTTAAGAATATCCTTAGGTATCTTAAAAGAACTAAGGATGTTTTCTTAATCTATGGAGATGGAGAACTTGAGGTATCTGGGTATACCGATGCAAGTTTCCAAACCGACAGAGACGACTTCAAGTCGCAAACCGGGTACATATTTTGCTTGAATAACGGAGCAGTGAGCTGGAAATCTTCCAAGCAAGATACTGTTGCCGATTCAACAACTGAAGCGGAGTACATTGCAGCAGCTGAAGCAGCAAAAGAGGCAGTTTGGATCCGTAAATTCCTAATTGGATTAGGAGTAGTTCCGTTAGCAGCTGAGCCCGTTCCATTGTATTGTGACAATAGCGGGGCTATAGCACAGGCTAAGGAACCAAGGTCTCATCAACGATCCAAACATGTTCTTCGACGATTCCATCTGATTCGAGAGATCATACATCGTGGCGATGTGAAGATCGAGAAGATCGCATCAGAGGATAATATTGCAGATCCGCTGACGAAGGCTATTCCTCGGGAAAAGTTTGAGCGACATGTACATAGTTCAGGTATTAGATGCTTGAGTGACTGGCTATAGGCCAAGTGGGAGATTGTTAGACAGTAATGACCCATAGCGTCACTATTTTGTAAATGATATTGTATTATTGTACAAAATTAACTATGTAGTAATGAAATTGCCTTTTACCGTTTTGTAATTTATTTACTTTGATATATAAATGGTAAAAGTCCCTATGATTAGTTCCGGATTGTGATGATATGAGACAGTATCAATCCATAAAGGTTTAATCATTAAATATCCCTAGTCGTAGTATTATCGAGATTGGACATCGATAATGCGGAATAGACTAGTACTGCACTTGTGCATGTTGTGAGGGCACAACGGCATAGTTCTCATATATTTAAGTATTGGATACTATGCAAGTGCGGTAGGAGGTTGTGTTTTACCGATGGTACGGAAAACAGCTTCGCTCTGGATAGACCCCGCGGAGTCCCATTGGTAGTATGTCTGCGTGTCTATGGGAGTCCGCTTCAGGGTAGGTGCATATGATCTTAACCTGAGATTTGCATCGCTAGTACTTACGACAATCGGTAAAATTTAGGTTTGGTGGTCCAGGGCTTTAACGACGTTCTGTGTTCTGTCGAGTATATTCTGGGGGTTATCGAGAATCGTAGTGTACTGGGTGTGATGTCAAGATGGAAGTATCACTTCAGACATATGGAGATGATGATCGCGAGGGATACAGAACGAGTACTCTATAATGGTTGCAACCATCGGGATAATATGACTAGGTCAGGATTATCCGATTCAAAGAGACTGGTTGCTTGATGTCCGATATGTGTATCGTACGGGGCAGACACATATCCAGCCCCAGGCCTTACATGTGATCATCCGATACTGGTTCGATATACACTATACTACGGTATACTACGCCTGTTATAGATCTAATATTCCAGTAAGAATATTTCTAGAGAATTGGGTAGGCATGGCGTTTTGCTAGAAGCTAACCTTGTCTTGTAAATCGGTAAAAACGTAGTACTTGGTACGTACGTGTTCGAATAGTTCGACAACCGATTTACTGCCAACATATCTAGAGGTCTCTTGGGTCGCTTCCCGAAGATTCACCGATGACGTATGATTCAAACTCGATTAATCTTGGATAAGTACTAAAAGAGAGAGAACGATTAATTTAGAATTAATCGTAAAATTATTATATTCGATATAATAATCGGAATTCGATTTCGACGCGAAATTGAAATTAGATTTTAATTCGGGCAAACGAGTTAATTTAGAATTAATTCGTTAGCGACGTAAATAATAATTTCGCTAGGCGCAATTATTTATTTAAATTCGATTTAATTAACGTCGCGACGTAAGCTCGGTATTTCGGAAATATCGAACCCGAACGCGTGAGTGCACGTGGGCCCACTTTCATTTGGAAACGTGTGGGGCCCACATGACACTTGTCATTATTTGCATTATTTAATCAAGATGTATTGCATGAAGATAGTGTACAAAGCACTCAAGGGTATTGCATGGAAATTGAGTGTTAGACACTCTAAGTCTTTGCATGGTTTGTGTCATAAGTATATTATTATTTAATATAATTATGACATAAATATAAATTGATTTTTGAGACAAAAATCAAATACTTCTCTCCCTCTCTAATTACCGAAACTGTGACAGTTTCTCAGCTCTCCATTTTCAGGTTTTTGTTGCAAAAGCTTGAAGAATTTGTGTTTGTTTGGAACATAAAAACACATCTTTGGCTAGCACCATCAAGGGATCATACAAGGTGTTATGGGAAACTCATCTTAGAGCTTGGAAGGATCAATTAAAGCTTGGAGCTTCTCTTTTCTGCTTGGCCGAATCCTCCACTGCACAAAGGAGAAAGTTTTGCTTCATCAACGCATCCGCAATCCGTTTTTGTGAGTATTGTTTCCGCCATTACTTCAATATAGTTCATTCTTATATATATTTTGCTTGTTTTTGATCTTGGGACATGGTTATTAGATTTCCAACAGACCCATCGGAATTTCTGCGTAGTATGAATCTGTGTCTATGGAAGTCCGAATCAGGGTAGGTGTATTTGGTCTTAACCTGAGACTTGCACCGCTAATACTTGGACCATCAATATACTTTGGTTTGGTCGTTCCAGGCTTTAACAGGTCGGTGTACGCCTCTTCTGGGTATATTGAGAATCGTAGTTATGGTGTGATGTCGAGATGGAAATATCACTCTAGTCACAGGGGAGATGATATCACGTAGGATACGAAACAGTTCTCTTATAGTGCAAGCTATAGGATGTTATGACAGGTCATGTTTATCCGATTATAGAGATAGTACCAGAGATCCGATATGTGCTTCGTACGGGGCAGACCATTTCCAGCCCCAGGCCTTGCACGTGACATCCGATGCTGGATCGTAATATGCAATACTACGTATACTACGCCTGATATAGATCACATATTCATGTAAGGATATTTCTGGAGAATTGGGTAGGCATGGCTCTTTGATAGAAGCCAACATTGTCTTGTAAATCGGTAAAAACGTACTACTAGGTACGTACATGTTCGGATAGTCCGACGACCGTATTTACTGCCAACATATCCGGGGATCTCATGGGTCGCTTCCCGAAGATTCACCGATGATGTATGACTCGCACTTTATTAATCTGGGATTATTAATGAGAGAGATAAAATTAATCTGGGATTAATTGCAGAGATATTTTATCTGGGATAAAATATTATTTAAAGAGAGAGAAAGATTAATTTGGAATTAATCGATAAAATAATATATTAGATATATTATACGAAATTGGATTTCGACGCGGAATTAAAATTAGATTTTAATTCGGGCGAACTAGTTAATTTAGAATTAATTCGTTAGCGATGTGAATAGTTATTTTGATAGGCATAATTATTTAATTACGTCGCAACGGAAAAATTGTTAATTTGGAATTAGCGAATCTGAGCCCGAGAGTGTTTGCGGGCGCACTCGCATTGCGAATTTAAGTGCGGCCCACAATTCACATCTGGCGTCATATCACTAGTCATTCAAGTGATGGATGTCTTGTCACTTTGAGTGATTGACAACCAGTCACTATTCATTGAGTGATGTGAATAGTTGATGGAGGTGGTTGAAAGGTTTAAAAGCTTTGTACTTTTTCTTGGATTTGGTAATTGATATTGGTTTTAGATTTTTGAAATCAATATACACACAAATTAACAACAACTTCATCTCCTCTCTCTCCCTCATGACTCACGGCCTTGGGCCATTTTCTTCTCTCAAATATTTTCTTCTTCCATGGCCGAAACTTGGAGGATGAAGATGGTGATTTTTGTGGCAAAAATCACCAAGAGCTAGCACTCAAAAGAGGACATACAAAGGTGATAGGGAACCGCACTCGTTAGCATGGAATACACATCACAAAGCTTGGAGCTTGAGATCATCCATGGCCGAATTTGGAGGAGCAAAATTGGGACAAAACCGAGAGCTTCAAGGGAGCTTGGAGGATTTTGTTCAACGCATCACACAATCGATCAATATAAATATGATTCCGCCATATTTATTTTGAGTATTCACATATGTTTCTATGCTTGATTTGATCATTGGGACCTTAGAGAAACCTAACAATGGTATCTTGAGCCAATATTGAGCATGAAACTTTTTAGGGTTAAAATTGGGCAAAATTGATTTGAGCATGTTTGAGTGAAATTGATTGTTTGAGTATGCTTAAATTAGTATAACATGTGTTATACATTGTCAATTGATGATTTTGAATTGGACAAATTTTCCCCAAATTGGATGGCTTGGCCGAATCTTCATGAACCCTTATGTCTTGGTATTTTTTCTGTTTTTGATCATGGATGAGTTGGAAAAATTGGGTAATGTTTTGTGGATTTAATTAGATTGAAACCGAATCGGACAAATAAAACCCTATGAATGCCGAGACTTTGAAGCATGAAATGGGTTTGATTTTTGATTAAAATGTGTTAGACATGTTTTGATGTTAATGAGCATAATTAATTGAGTGAATTAGTATTTTGGAAATTTTAATTTGGTTAATTAATTATGGCATACACTTTAGATTAATTAATTATGAAATTTGGAATTTTCTAAGTTAATTAATTGGGTCTATTTTGGAAATTGGGCTTAAAAGTTGTAATTGGGCTTATATGGGCTTGGTTGTACTAAGATAGGTTTAGGCTAAATTGGTTGGATCCAATTGGGCCCAAAACCATATCCTTAAAGTCCAATTATGACTTAATGGACCTTTAATATTATTTGGGCCTAATGGGCCTAAATTGGTTTCTTGGCAAATAAGGGTGATTCCTTAAATGGGCTTTGGTATTTGGGTTTGACCCATATTGACCAAAAGTCCATGCCTTAGAAATTAATTAAAAGCCTATTGGACTTTAAATTAAATTAACATTGGATGTTAATCGAGCTTTGAGACCCGTAACGATTAGATTTAGAATCTAAGTCGTAAAGGTACATTAAAAAGTGTAATATTTAATTTGGAATTAAATAAATGAATTAGTATTAAATACATATTAAATTGGATTTAATGTTGTAGTTTCATTTAATTCAAGAATTCGTACTTTTAGTACTTATTCGCAAAACGAGTCGGACTCGCGCAAAATCAAACTGTTGTTTGAACATTGGATGGTCATTAATTATCAGATTAATTAATTGGATTAGATTGATGATAACATGCTTGTGTGAATACATGGTTGCGATGCATGAATAATGTATATCGGATGGATATTAGATGGTGAGGGTAATTTTGGAAATCGTTGTAATAAATTTAGAATTTATTAATTAGACCTGCGTGTCCAGCCTATTACCTCCTTACTCTTTGTATTTGTCTTCTCACATATTCCCCTCAATGTAAATGAGATTTCTTTAGAAGTGTATGTAATCGGGTGGGTAGAAGTAATACATGTGCTAGCGGGAGAGATGAAATGAAGAGATTTGTTCTAGGACAATGTGTTAAAGTATCCATCCGCATATCATTATTATTTATATGCGCCTTATTATGTGTTTAGAATGCATGTTTAAGGGTGTATGATGATGAGACCTTAACAAAGATAATAAATTGGTTGCCAATTTGCACGCGAAAAACCCTCAATATCATATTAAATGTTTTTCCTTCCATTGAGTGATTCTTACTCAAGATCCAAGACTGGCATTGGTTTGTTCGCCAAAGTCAAGACCTTTGTCCGTCGAAGATGTGTTTGAATCACGAAGGCTTTGTTCCATATCAGTGTCTTGTCCAAGTTGTGATTTTTTGGCCAAAGTGAAGATCACTTCTTGTCCATCGACATTGATTACGAAGCTTTCCAAGGTCAATGGGTTCCGCTTAACTGGGATCACTAAGTTTGTTGTGCCAAAGCCAAGGCTTAGGTTATTCAGAGGAAAAAGGTTAGGCAATATATTGGATATATTGGCATATATAAGATATATGTTTCAGGACTTGGATATCCACCTACTGGATCTAGGAATTGGATGGGATCCAATTGATCTTAGAGATCTACCTAGTTAATTATCAAACAATTTGTTGGCCAAAGTAAAGATTTATGTGTTATTTAACGAGATCCTAGACCACTAGGAAACAAGGTTTCCCGAGTACTCCACAGAGGGTTAGAGGCTCGCCGAAAAATAGTGGGAGACAAATATTAAATTTGCTATATTCGTTTAGTTACTTTCCATACGCGCTCATACAAATATTACGTCAAATAAATTATTTATTAGTTGGACTAATATTTAATCGTGTTTTTTAATTGAACAGTTCGACTGTATTCAAACTATTTCATTTATAGTTGATTATATAATTGGATATAGTAATCAATATATTTGAATTAACCATTTCAATTAATTGTTGATTTTATAATTGGATTATAGTAATCAATATAATTAAATTTAATCAATTAAATATATGTGATATATAGTTGGACTATAGTAATCATTATAATGAATAGTACCTAAAATCGTTGATTAAATAGTTGGACTATTAGAATCAAGATAATTGAAAGATTAGTGTTTAAAACATAATCCGGTGAAAATGTATTTTAAACGACTTTATTTTTCAAATTTGGAATAAAATCTCAGGATAGTCCTGAAAACTGAGAAGTTACTTTATTTGATAAAATAACATATTATGCTTAAGCCAGGAGTTAAGAAAATAGTGGAACATGAGCTTTGGAAGATTCATGTGATGATAACTTTAGTGGTTAATCTATTAAAGCTTGCCAAATAGACTCCTTAATTTCTTAATCAGAACTAAGGATTAGATCCTTAAAGTATGATAATGAAATTGAAGGATCTTCATAGATCTATTTTTAGATCTTTGAAGTACTAAATTGCAATAGTAAACTCTTGGAGAGTTAATGGCTATACTCAAGGAGTCAAAGCCAAAGTTTTGCAATAAGGCAAGAAGCGCATCTTATTTCGACATTCCGAAAGGCCAAGGCTTGGCCAAAGGCTTCTTGGGTACCGAAAAGGGCAAAGGAAAAATCATTATAATCTTATGGGAAGACAAATGACATATCCCAAAATGTCTGCCTAAATTGTGGCAAACGGGGACACGGAAGCGTGACTGCCTTATGGAGAAGGCAGACATGAAGGAATTGAAGACGGGCAAGGCTGTGACTTCAAATATGTTTGTCATCAACATGTTTACTACTAGTATTAAAATTGGATTTTAGATACTGGATGTGGTACATAAATATGTACTGATGTGTAGAATCTGCTGAAAAGTAGGATACTGACTTCAGTTGAGATTTATCTGCGAATTGAGAACGGGACGAAAGTCGCTGTTTTAACCGTAGAAACCTAAGTTTAGGAACTACCCTTACGGTATGTACTTAAATTAGGAAATTGTTAAAATGTAACTAGTTTGACTAGAAACATTATCTCTATATCAGGGTTTAACCCTTTGCGGGTATACCTTTATATTCTAGAACACTATAGTGTTTTATTTTAAAAAGATGATATTGAGATAAACACATTAGATGTGAATAACAGTATTTATATTTTGAATATAAATAAATCTCAAACATATAATAGGACAAACAAATAGCTCAAACTGATTTAATCAGTTGAGACTTATAAGTGGCATTGATGTCTGGGATACATTAAACAAGACTTGTATATCCACATTTTTGAAGAGTGGGTACTAGGATAAATTTGATTCCATTCAAATAATGTCTACGAATCTAGTTTATTGGGCAAAGTGCCTAAAACACTATTTACTTGGTAAAAGTGTAAATGCCACCGATCTGTTAGCCCTGGTTCATATTGACGTATGTGGGCCCATATCTAGCTAGGCTAGATGTGGATATGAACATTTCGTGACCTTTACGGATATGGCATCGCGTTATGGTTATGTGTTTCTTCTGAAACACAAATCGAAAACTTTTACAGTTTCGACACGTAGTAGACAAACAGATCGGCTAAAGTATAAAACCGTCACGGTTAGACCATGATGAAAATACTTAAGCAATAATTTTCTCAAATACTTGAAAGAGTATAATATTCTTTCAATGAGGACTCCTCCCGGAACACGTCAGTTTGACGATGTGTCCGAGCAGAGAAACCGAATATTGTTGGACATGATAAGGTTAATCATGAGTCACTCTGAGCTACCATTTCCTTCAACGGATACGCATAAAGTAACAGAACATATTTAGAATAAGTTTCCATAAAATCTGTTTGACAGACTTCATATTAGATATGACACAGGAAAGAAACTGGGTTTCTCATTCCTAAATATTTGGGAATGCTGGGCAATGTTTGGATAATACCAAACTAGAACCCAAATCGGATAAGTGCTTAATTGTAGGTTATCCTAGGGAAACCAAAGTATAGTGTTGGACAATTATGACCCATAGCGTCACTATTTGTACAGATCACGGTGTTGTTGTACAAATTAACTATATGACAAATGAGATTGCACTCTTATTATTTGTGATTAGATCACCTAGATGTATAAATTATAGGAGGTCCATATGATTTGTTCCTGGACTAAGAATGATATGAGACAGTATCAGTCCACGAAGGATAAATCATTAAATATCCCTAGTCAGAATATTATCGAGATTGGACATCGATAAATACGTAAAAGACTAGTATTACACTTGTGCGCGTTGTGAGGGCACAACAACATAGTTCTTATATATTTGGGTCTAGGATACTCATGCAAGTGTAATAGGAGGTTGTGTTTTACCGATGGTACGGGAAACAGCTTCGCTCTGGATCAGACCCCCTCGGAATTCCATTGGTAGTATGACTATGTGTCTATGGAAATCTGAAATCAAGGGTAGGTGTATTTGGTCTTAACTGAGACTTGCACCGCTAATACATACGACAATCATATGCTTTGGTTAAGGTCGTCCAGGGCTTTAATCGTTCTATGTTTACGCCAATGCTGGGTATATTGAGAATTGTAGTGTGTTGGGTGTGATGTCAAGACGGAAGTGTCACTCCAGTCATATGGAGATGATGGTCACATAGGATATGGTACTGGTTCTATTAAGTACTGCAGTCATCGGGATAATATGACTAGGTCATAGTTATCCGATATAGAGACTAGTTACCAGAGATCCGACATGTGCTTCGTACGGGGCAGACACAATTCCCAGCCCCAGGCCTAGCACGGGATCATCTGATACTGGATCAAAATACTCAATACCACGTATACTATGCATGATATAGATCGCTATTCCTGTAAGCATGTTTTCTGGAGAATTGGGTAGGCATGGCGCTTTGCTAGAAGCAACCTTGTCTTGTGAATTGGTGTAACGTAGTACGAGTTACATACGTGTTCGGATAGTCCGAAGACTCGATTTACTTACTGCCACATATCCGGAGATCTCATGGTCGCTCCCCGAAGATTCACCGATGACGTATGACTCACACTTTAATTAATCTGGGATAATTTAATGAGAGAGAAAATTAATCTGGGATTAATTGTGGAGATATTTTATCTGGGATAAATATCATTAAAGAGAGAGAACGACTAATTTGGAATTAATCGATAAAATAATATATTTGATATATTATACGAAATTGGATTTCGACGCGGAATTAAATTTAGATTTTAATTCGGGCGAACGAATTAATTTAGAATTAATTCGTTAGCGATGTGAATAGTGATTTTGCTAGGCGTAATCATTTAATTACGATGCAACGGAAAATTCGTTAATTTGGAATTAGCAAACCCGAGCCCGGGATTGTTTGCGAGCGCATTCGCATTTCAAATTCGAGTGCGGCACGTAAGTCAAATCAAGCGTAAAATCTCAAGTCACATCAAACGTCAAATCACATGTCACTTTGAGTGATGTGACATTTGATTGATTGATGTGAGGTGATTGAAAGAAAGCATTTAATGTTTGCTTTTTGAAATTGAAAAAGGGTAAATGGTTTATTAAATTTTGGAAATTATATAAAAACCTTTTACATTTTTCTTTTTCCATCTCTCTCTCATGTACACGTTTTTGGGAACCATTTTGGAGCCAAAATCGTTCTTCATCTCTCTCGGTTTTGACCGCCTCATCTCTTCTGTTTTTCTTCTGGTTTGACCGAAAATGGCAAGAAGAGAAGTGATGATTTTTGTGGCAAAGAACATGACAAGTGCTAGCACACCTTTGGAGATATACCAATGTGATATGGAAGTGTTTTCATGAGCAAGGAATCACCTTGTGAAGCTTGGAGCTTGGAGCTTCCATGGAGGACACCCATGGCCGATTCTTGGAGAAGAAAACCACCCATTGAGCAGCCCATTATCGAGCTTGGAGAAGACAGAAACTTGAAGTGCGTTTTGGTTCATCTTAACATGCATCTCAACCAATCAATGTGAGTCTTTCCGTACCTCATTTGATGTGTATTCAACCTCGTTATATGCTTGATTTATGATCCTTGGGACTTGATTGAAACCCACAATGGTATCTTAAGCCATTTTAGCATGAAACGAAAATTAGGGTTCTTAACTAAATTTGGGGCTTTTTTGATTTAAGCATGTTTTTGACAAATTGTTTGTTTAAATATGCTTGTAAATGGATAACTTAGAGTTATATGTAATCAATTTGTTGAAAAATTAATTGGATTGATTTTCCCCAATTTGCTTATTGTGGCCGAAAATGGTTAGCTCCCTAATATCTTTGTTTTTTGATTTTTTGAACATTGGATGTGTTGGAAATCATTTAGGGATGTTGAATTTATGTTTATTTGGTTCAATTGGATTAATTTTGATTTGGGCATATTTTTCCCCTTTGGCCGAGACTTTGGCATGTTAATTGGGTTTGATTTTGATCAAATTATGTTGGACATGATTCATTGATGATAAGCATGATTAATTGGACAAATTTGGTGTTTTGGAATATTGATTTGGGTAATTGATAATGATATACACTTTATTTAATTGAATTGAAAAATTGGATTTTGTAATTTAATTAATTGGGCCTTAAATTGGATTTGGGCTTTTAAAGTTGTTATTGGGCTTGTTGGGCTTTGTTGTACAAGTTGGGTTTAGGCGAAATTGGTTGGATCCAATTAGGCTCAAAACCGCATCCAAAAGGCCCAAATGCGACTAATGAACCTTTAAGTTTAATTGGGCCTAATGGGCCCAAATTGATTTTGGGCTTATGGGGTAACTCCCGGATTGGATTTTGGTTATTCGGTTTGATCCGAGTTGACCAAAAGTCCACGCCTTGAAGAAATTAATTAAAAGCCCATTGGACTTTAATTAAATTAATAATGGATATTAATCGTGCTAAGAGACCCGTAACGATTAAATTTGGAATTTAAGTCGTAAAGGTTTATTTTATAAAGTGTAATATTTAATTTGAAATTAAATAGTGAATTAGAATTAAATGCGTAATTAAATTGGATTTAATTATGTAATTTAATTTAATTCGAGAATTCGTACTTTGAGTACTTATTCGCAAAACGAGTTTGACTCGAACAAAATAAAATCGTTGTTTGAACATTGGATGATCACTAATTATCAGATTAATTAATTTGATTAGATTGATTGATAACATGCTTGTGTGAATACATGGTTGCGATGCATGAATAATGTATATTGGATGGATATTAGATGGGTGGGTCAATTTTGGAAATTGTAATAAATTTGATTTATTAATTGGACCTGCGAGTCCAGCCTTTACTCTTATTTCTTTGTATTCTCTTCTCACATATTCCCCTCAATGTAAATGAGGTTTCTTTAGAAGTGTAGTGTAACGGGTAGAAGTAAATACATGTGCTAGCTGGAGAGAGAAGGGAGAGATTTGATCTAGGATCAATGTAAAGTATCCATCCGCATATCATTATTATTTACATATGCGCTTTATTATGTGTTTAGAATGCATGCTTAAGGTGTATGATGATGAGACCTTAACAAAGATAATAAATTGGTTGCCAATTTGCACGCGAAAAAACCCTCGCTAAATATTAAGCGTTTTTCCTTCCATTGAGTGATTCTTACTCAAGATCTAAGACACATTGGTTTGTTGGCCAAAGTCAAGGCCTTTGTCTGTCGAGGATGTGTTTGAATCACGAAGGCTTTGTTCCATATCAATGTCTTGTCCAAGTTGTGGTTTGTTGGCCAAAGTCAAGACCACTTCTTGTCCATCGACATTGATTACGAAGCTTTCCATGGTCAATGGGGTCGCGCTTGACTGGGATCACTAAGTTTGTTGTGCCAAAGCCAAGGCTTAGTTGATTCAGAGGAAAAAGGTTAGGTAATACATTGGATGTATTGGCATATATAAGATATATGTTTCGGACTTGGATGTCCCCCCTACCGGATCTAGGAATTGGATTGGATCCAATTGATCTTAGAGATCTACCTAGTTAATTATCATACAATTTGTTGGCCAAAGTCAAGATTGTGTGATATTTAACGGGATCCTAGCCCACTAGGAAACACGGTTTCCCCGATACTCGACAAAGGGTTAGAGGTCGCCGAAAAATAGTGGGAGGCAAGAATTGAATTTGCAATATTCGTTCAATTACTCGCCATACGCGCTCAATTCACAAATATTCGTTGATATCAATTAAATGTTAGTTGGACTAATATTTAAATTGTTGTTTTTTATAAGCAGTTGGACTATATTATAATTGATTTATAATTGGATTATAGTAATCAATATATTTGAATAATTAATTTCGATTTACAGTTGATTTTATAATTGGATTATAGTAATCATGTAATTGAGGTTAATTAATTTAAATTATATTTGATTGTATAGTTGGACTATAATAATCAATATAATACATAGTACCACAAATCGTTGATTAAATAGTTGGACTATTAGAATCAAGATAAAAGAAAGATTATCATTTAAAACATAATCCTAGGGAAAATGTATTTAAATGACTTAATTTTTTCTAATTGGGAATAATATTTCAGGATGGTCCTGGAAATATAATAAGTTATTTATTTGATAAAATAACAATTAGGCCTAAGTCTGGAGTTAAGCTAATAGTGGAACATGATATTTGGAATATTCATGTAATGATAACTTTAGTGCTTAATCCATTATACTTGTCATATAGACTCCTTAATTTCTTTATCAGAACTAAGATTAGATTCTTAAAGTATGATATTGAAATTGAAGGATCTTCATAATCTATACTTAGTTTTAGAAGTAAACAATTTCAATAATAACTCTGGAGAGTTAATGACTATTCTCAAGGAGATAAAGTCAAAGTTTGAAATTAGGCAAGTAGCGCAAGGCGCACCTTACTTCGATATTCCAGAATGCAAGGCTTGGCCAAAGGCTTCTGGTGTGTGGAAAAATGTCAAAGGCAAAATCATTATAGTCTTCTAGGAAGATAAGAGTACATATCCCAAGAAGGAATTGAAGACGAGCAAGGCTCTGACTTCAAATATGTCTGTCATAATTATGTTCACTACTAGTATTAAATTAGATTTAAATACTTAGTGTGGTACATAAATATGTATTGATGTTTAGAATCTGTTTTGAACAGGATACTGACTTCAATAGAGATTAATCTGCGAATGAAAATGGGACGAAGTCTATGTTTTAACCGTAGATACCTAAGTTATGAACTACCCTTTGGGTATGTTACGTAAATTAGGAAACTGTTATAATGTAACTAGTTTGACTAGGAACATTATCTTTATATTAGTGTTTAATCCCTTGCGGGTTAAACCTTTATATTTTAGAACATTAAAGTGTTTTATTTTATAAAGATGATATTGAGATAAACACATTAGATGTGTGAACAACAGAATTTATATTTTGAATATAAATAAATCTCAAATATATGACATGACAAACGAATAGCTCAAACTGATTTGATCAGAAGAAACTAATTGTGGCATTGTTGTCTGGGACACAATCAAACAAGACTCGTATATCCGCACTTTTGAAGAGTGGGTACTCGGACTAATTTGATTCTAATCAAATAAAGTCTATGAATCTAGTTTATTGGGCAAAGTGCCTAAAACACTATTTACTTGGTAAAAGTGCAAATGCCACTTATCTGTTAACCCTAATTCATAGTGAAGCAAGTGGGCCCATGTCTAGCTAGGCTAGATGTGGACATGAATATTTCGTGACCTTACGGATGTGGCATCGCGTTATGGTTATGTGTTTCTTTTGAAGAACATAAATCAGAAACTTTTAGAGTTTCGACACAAAATAGACAAACAGATCGGCTAAAGTATTAAACTATGACGGTGAGACCGTAGGAAATACTTAAGCAATAAGTTTCTAATGTACTTGAAAGAGTAAAGTATTCTTTCAAAAAGGACTCCTCCCGGAACACGTCATTCTGACGGTGTGTCCGAACTGAGTAACCGAATCTTGTTGGATATGATAAGGTTAATCATGAGTTGCTCTGAACTACCATTTCCTTCAACGGATAAGCGCTAAACAGTGCAAGAACTTAATTTGAATAAGGTTACATTAAAGTCTGTTTGACAGATATCATATTAGATATGAACAGGAAAGAAACCGGGTTTCACATTCCTGATAATTTGGATATGCTAGGCATGTGTTTGGATGATACCAAACCAAAACCCAAATTGGATAAGTGCCAATTGTAGGGATACCATAAGTATAGTACTTATACATCTCACCAGAGAATAATTAGATTGTTGCTCACCATGCGGTTTTCCTAAGAGGAATACCGATATGCAGTGGTAAGTGGGAGGATAGTAAAACTCGATACAAATCAGAGTAATACTGTTCAAGGCACAAATCCTTAAATGGAACATAAATAGTTCATCAAGGATGAAACTATTACCAATATTCTTTAAAAACACAAGAACCGCATAAGTCGAAAGACTCAGAAAACAACCTGGGGTATGAGTTTCTGATCTAACCTCGAAAAGATGTCTATCTTTAGAGGTATACCAACTGACTACGTATGAGGTAGTGATACAAGGTATCGACTCCCGATTATGACAAAGTGTCATGAATCCGAAATGGATTCCATGTATATCAACAAGTTTGGATACTTGTTGATGTGCCGCAAGGCATTGTGCCTACTGGTACTATAAAAGTCTTCAATAAAGACGTACATGGATGGCACCATACAAACGTACTAAGCTAGGTTTGTAGTGAAAAGGTATCGTTATCAACATTGTGTTGATTACGATTCAACCTTTTATCTGTTGCCACGGTAAATCCATTTGGATAATGCTTGCTAAAGCTGCATGTTTCATTTATGAAATATGTCAGCAGAACGGTAAAATCACTTTCCTGAAAAGGAAACCTTTTGGAGGATGTTTAAACATCCTGTCGGTTTTGTCGTACCAAAACTAGCAAACAAGGTTTGTAGGTTGTTCGATCCATGTTTGGATTGAAGCAAGCATAGGTTCTTGGAATTATCGTTTTGATGTAATTATAATGGTTTATGATTTAATTCAAAACTAAAAGATTCTTGTGTATATAAGAGGGTTAGTGGGAGCGCACTGACAGTGGCTGTCCAATAAAATAATGATAATATGTCATTTCTTGGAATTGATATTCCCATAAAATAACTATCGGCGAAAGCTTGGCTTTCGAAAACTCTTCGAGAAATGGTACATCGAAAAATGTATGTGACCTGGTGTCTCATACGCTTTGAGCATATGATTCACAAACAGGCCAATCCAAGTGATAATCACTGGATTGATGTTAAGAACATCTTTTGTTATCTTAGAGAACTAAGGATGTTGTCTTAATCTATGGAGAATGAGAACTTGAAGTGTCTGGGATCACTGTAGCAATTTTCCTATAATCGATAAAGACGACTAAAGTCGCAAAAGGTACTATAAAGTTTGAATAACGGTACAGTGAGCTAGAAATCTTCCAAGCAAGATACTGTTACCGAGTAAACAACAGATGCAAATCAGGTTATTGCTGCAGCTGAGGCGGTAATAGAAGCCTTCTGAGTCAATAAACAATCTAATTAGATTAGATATAGTTCTGTTAGCAGCTGAGCTAGGCGTCAGAACATGCTAAAGAATTAATGGTCTCATCAACGATCCAGATACATACTTTGACTATTCATCTGATTCGTTCGGATCATACATCGTGGCGATCTGATGATCGAATAAATCGCATCAGATGATAATCACGTAAATCCACTGACGAAAACCTTTCCTCAGCAATTTGAGCCAACCGTACATAGTTTGGGTGTCAAGCACTCGAGTGACAGGCTATAGGACAAGTCGGAGATTGTTGGACAATTATGACCCATAACGTCACTATTTGTACAGATCACGGTATTGTTGTACAAATTAACTATGTGACAAATGAGATTGCACTCTTATAATTTGTGATTAGATCACCTAGATGTAAAAATGATAGGAGGTCCATATATGATTTGTTCCTCGACTAAGAATGATATGAGACAGTATCAGTCCACGAAGGATAAATCATTAAATATCCCTAGTTAGAGTATTATCGAGATTGGACATTGATAAATACGTAAAAGACTAGTATTACACTTGTGCGCGTTGTGAGGGCACAACATCATAGTTCTCATATATTTGGGTATAGGATACTCATGTAAGTGTAATAGGAGGTTGTGTTTTACCGATGGTACGGGAAATAGCTTCGCTCTGGATCAGACCCCCTCGGAATTCCATTGGTAGTGTGACTATGTGTCTATGGAAATCCGAAATCAGGGTAGGTGTATTTGGTCTTAACCTGAGACTTGCACCGCTAATACATACGACAATCAATATGCTTTGGTTGAGGTCGTCCAGGGCTTTAACTGGTTCTATGTACGCTAATACTGGGTATATTGAGAATCGTAGTGTCTTGGGTGTGATGTCAAGACGGAAGTGTCACTCCAGTCATATGGAGATGATGGCCACGTAGGATACGATAATGGTTCTCTTAAGTACTGCAGTCATCGGGATAATATGACTAGGTCATAGTTATCCGATATAGAGACTAGTGTCATGAATCCGAAATGGATTCCATGTATATCAACAAGTTTGGATACTTGTTGATGTGCCGCAAGGCATTTTGCCTACTGGTACTATAAAAGTCTTCAATGAAGACGTACATGGATGGCACCATACAAACGTACTAAGCTAGGCTTGTAGCGGAAAGGTATCGTTATCAACATTGTGTTGATTACGATTCAACCTTTTATCTGTTGCCACGGTAAATCCATTTAGATAATGCTTGCTAAAGCTGCATGTTTCATTTATGAAATATGTCAGCAGAATGGTAAAATCGCTTTCCTGAAAAGGAAACCTTTTGGAGGATGTTTAAAACATCCTGTCGGTTTTGTCGTACCAAAACTAGCAAACAAGGTTTGCTGGTTGTTCGATCCATGTTTGGATTGAAGCAAGCATAGGTTTTGGAATTATCGTTTTGATGTAATCATAATGGTTTATGATTTAATTCAAAATGAAAAGATTCTTGTGTATATAAGAGGGTTAGTGGGAGCGCACTGACAGTGGCTGTCTAATAAAATAATGATAATATGTCATTTCTTGGAAATGATATTCCCATAAAATAACTATCGGCGAAAGCTTGGCTTTCGAAAACTCTCGGAGAAATCGTACATTGAAAAATGTACGTGACCTGGTGTCTCACACGCTTTGAGCATATGATTCACAAACAGGCCAATCCAAGTGATAGTCACTGGATTGATGTTAAAGAAATCTTTAGTATCTTAGAGAACTAAGGATTTGTCTTAATCTATGGAGAATGAGAACTTGAAGTGACTGGGATCACTGTAGCAAGTTTCCTATAACCGATAAAGACGACTAAAAGTCGCAAACGGTACTATAAAGTTTGAATAACGGTACAGTGAGCTAGAAATCTTCCAAGCAAGATATTGTTACCGAGTAAACAACATATGCGGGTTAATTGCTGCAGCTGAGGCAGCAATAGAAGCCTTCTGGGTCAATAAACAAATCTAATTGGATTAGATATAGTTCTGTTAGCAGCTGAGCTAGGCGTCAGCACAGGCTAAAGAATTAATGGTCTCATCAACGATCCAGATACATACTTCGACTATTCATCTGATTCGTTCGGATCATACATCATGGCGATGTGATGATCGAATAAATCGCATCAGATGATAATCACGTAAATCCGCTGACGAAAACCTTTCCTCGGTAATTTGAGCCAACCGTACATAGTTCGGGTGTCAAGCACTCGAGTTATAGGCTATGAGACAAGTCGAAGATTGTTGGACAATTATGACCCATAGCATCATTATTTGTACAGATCACGGTATTGTTGTACAAATTAACTATGTGACAAATGAGATTGCACTCTTATCATTTGTGATTAGATCACCTAGATGTATAAATGATAGGAGGTCCATATGATTTGTTCATCGAATAAGAATGATATGTGACAGTATCAGTCCACGAAGGATAAATCATTAAATATCCCTAGTCAGAGTATTATCGAGATTGGACATTGATAAATACGTAAAAGACTAGTATTACACTTGTGCGCGTTGTGAGGGCACACATCATAGTTCTCATATATTTGGGTATAGGATACTCATGTAAGTGTAATAGGAGGTTGTGTTTTACCGATGGTACGGGAAATACCTTCGCTCTGGATCAGACCCCCTCGGATTCCATTGGTAGTATGACTATGTGTTTATGGAAATCCGAAATCAGAGTAGGTGTATTTGGTCTTAACCTGAGACTTGCACCGCTAATACATATGACAATTAATATACTTTGGTTGAGGTCGTCCAGGGCTTTAACCGGTTCTATGTACGCTAATGCTGGGTATATTGAGAATCGTAGTGTGTTGGGTGTGATGTCAACACGGAAGTGTCACTCCAGTCATATGGAGATGATGGTCACGTAGGATACGGTACTAGTTCTCTTAAGTACTGCAGTCATCGTGATAATATGACTAGGTCATAGTTATCTGATATAGAGACTAGTTACCAGAGATCCGACATGTGCTTCGTACGGGGAAGACATAATTACAGCCCCAGGCCTAGCACGTGATCATCTGATACTGAATCGAAATACGCAATGCCACGTATACTACGCCTGATATAGATCTCTTATTCCTGTAAGCATGTTTCTGGAGAATTGGGTAGGCATGGCGCTTTGCTAGAAGCCAACCTTGTCTTTTGAATCTGTGTAAACGTAGTACGAGGTACTTACGTGTTCGGATCGTCCGACGACCCGATTTACTGCCAACATATCCGGAGATCTCATGGGTCGCTCCCCGAAGATTCACCGATGAAGTATGACTCGCACTTTAATTAATATGGGATTAATTTAATGAGAGAGAAAATTAATCTGGGATTAATTGTGGAGATATTTTATCTGGGATAAAATATCAGTTAAAGAGAGAGAACGATTAATTTGGAATTAATCGATAAAATAATATATTTGATATATTATACAAAATTGGATTTCGACACGGAATTAAAATTAGATTTTAATTCGGGCGAACGAATTAATTTAGAATTAATTCGTTAGCGCTGTGAATAGTGATTTCGCTAGGCGTGATCATTTAATTACGACGCAACGGAAAATTCGTTAATTTGGAATTAGCGAACCCGAGCCCGGGATTGTTTGCAAGCGCATTCGCATTTCGAATTCGAGTGCGGCATGTAAGTCAAATCAAGCGTCAAATCGCAAGTCACATCAAGCGTCAAATCACATGTCACTTTGAGTGATGTGACATTTGATTGATTGATGTGAGGTGATTGAAAGAAAGCATTTAATGTTTGCTTTTTGAAATTGAAAAAGGGTAAATGGTTTTATTAAATTTGGAAATTATATAAAAACCTTTACATTTTTCTTTTTCCCTCCTTCTCTCTCATGTACACGTTTTGGGAACCCTTTTGGAGCCAAAATCGTTCTTCATCTCTCTCGGTTTTGACCACCTCATCTCTTCTGTTTCTTTCTTCTGTTGACCGGAAATGGCAAGAAAGAAGTTATGATTTTTGTGGCAAAGACATCACAAGTGCTAGCACACCATTGGAAGATACCAAGGTGATAGGGAAGTGTTTTCATGAGCAAGGAATCACCTTGTGAAGCTCGGAGCTGGAGCTTCCATGGAGGACAACCATGGCCGATTCTGGTGGAAGAACACCACCCATTGCGCAGCCCATTGCCGAGCTTGGAGAAGACATAAACTTGTATGCTTTTTGGTTCATCTTCACATGCATCTCAACCGATCAATGTGAGTTTTTCCACACCTGCTTTTGATGTGTATTCAACTCGTTTTATGCTTGATTTATAATCCTGGGACTTGATTGAAACCCAACATATAGTACTTATACAACTGACAAGAGAACAATTTAATTGTTGCTAACCATGCGGCTTTCCTAAGAGGAATACCTATATGTAGTGGTAAGTGGGAGGAAAGTAAAACTCGATGAAAATGAGAGTAATACTATTCCGGCACCGATTCCTTAATGGAACACAAAATAGTTCATCAATGATGAAACTATACCAGTTAATCTTTCGAATACAACAAGAACCACGTAAGTCGGAGAGAGTCAGAAAACAACCTGGGGTATGGGTTCTGATCTCACCTCATAAAGATGTCAATCTTATTGAGAAATACGAACTGACTACGTATGAGGAAGTGATACAAGGTATCGACTCCCTATTATGGAAAAGTGCCATGATATCCGAAATGGATTCCATGTAGATCAACCAAGTTTTGAACTAGTTGTTGTACCGCAAGGCATTGTGCCTATTGGTACTATATAAGTCTTCAAGGAAGGCATACATGGAAGGCAACATACCAACGTACGAAGCTGGGCTTGTAGCGAAAAGTTATCGTTATCAACATTGTGTCGATTACAATGAAACCCTTTTACCTGTTGCCATTGTTAAATCCTTTGGATAATGCTTGTTGATGCTACATGTTTCATTTATGAAATATGACAGCTGAACGTACATTGAAAAATGTACGCGACCTGGTGTCCCATACGCTTTGAGCATATGGAGTCACAATCAGGCCAATCCAAGTGATAGTCACTGGATTGGTATTAAGAATATCCTTTAGTATCTTAGATGATCTAAGGATGCTTTCTTATACTATGGAGAATGAGAACTTGAAGTGACTAGGTACACTGCTGCAAGTTTCCATAACCGATAAAATGACTATAAGTCACATAACGGTACTATACAGTTTGAATAACGGAACAGTGAGCTGGAAATCTTCCAAGCAAGATATTGTTACCAAATAAATAATAAAGTGGATTATTGCTGCAGCTGAGGCAGCAATAGAATCCATTTGGGTCGATAATAAATCTAATTAGATTAGACATAGTTCTGTTAGCAGCTGAGCTAGGCTACAGCACAGGCTAAAGAATTAATGGTCTCATCAACGATCCAGATATATACTTCGACTCTTCATCTAATTCGTTCGGATCATACATCGTGGCGATGTGATGATCATATAAATCATATCTGATGATAATCATTCAAATCCACCGACGAAAGCATTTCCTCAGCAGAAATTTGAACGAACCGTATATAGTTCGGGTGTAGGACACTTGAGTGACTGGCTATAGGCCAAGTGGGAGATTGTTGGACAATTATGACCCATAACGTCACTATTTGTACAGATCATGGTGTTGTTGTACAAATTAACTATGTGACAAAGGAAATTGCTCTTCTATCATTGTGATTAGATCACCAAGATATATAAATGATAGAAGGTCCATATGATTAGTTCCGGATTGATAAGATATGAGAAAGTAGCAATCCATGAAAGTTTAATCATTAAATATCCCTAGTCGTAGTATTATCGATGTTGGACATCGATAATACGGAATAGACTAGTATTACACTTGTGAGCGTTGTGAGGGCATAACGACAAAGTTCTCATATATTTAGGTAGAGGATACTCATGCAAGTGTAGTAGAAGGTTGTGTTTTACCAATGGTACGGAAAATAGCTTCGCTCTGGATAGACCCCTCGGAATTCCATTGGTAGTATGACTATGTGTCTATGGAAGTCCGAATCAGGGTAGGTGTATTTGGTCTTAACCTGAGACTTTCACCGCTATTACTTGCGACAATCAATATACTTTGGTTTTGGTCGTCCCGGGCTTTAAAAGGGTTCTATGTACGCCTCTTCTGGGTATATTGAGAATCGTAGTGTATTGGGTATGATGTCGAGATGGAAGTATCACTCCAGTCATAGTGGAGATGATGATCACGTAGGATACAGAACTCGTTCCCTTATATGCTACAGCTATCGGGATATTATGACTAGGTCATGTTTATCTGATTATAAGGACTAGTTACTAGAGATCCGATATGTGCTTCGTACGGGGCAGACACATTTCCAGCCCCTGGCCTTTCACGTGACATCTGATGCTGGATCGTAATATGCAATACTACGTATACTACGCCTGATATAGATCACATATTACTGTAAGGATATTTCTGGAGAATTGGGTAGGCATGGAGCATTGCTAGAAGCCAACCTTGTCTTGTAAATCGTTAAAACGTAGTACTAGGTACGTACGTGTTCGGATAGTCCGACGACCGTATTTACTGCCAACATATCCGGGGATCTCATGGGTTACTTCCCGAAGATTCACCGATGATGTATGACTCACACTTTATTAATCTGGGATTAATTATTGAGAGAGAAAAATTAATCTGGGATTAATTGCGGAGATATTTTATCTGGGATAAAATATTATTTAAAGAGAGAGAAGGATTAATTTGGAATTAATCGATAAAATAATATATTAGATATATTATACGAAATTGGATTTTGACGCGGAATTAAAATTAGATTTTAATTCGGGCGAACGAGTTAATTTACAATTAATTCGTTAGCGACGATAATAGTGATTTTGCTAGGCATAATTATTTAATTACGTCGTAACAGAAAAATTGTTAATTTGGAATTAGCGAATCCGAGCCGGGATTATTTGCGGGCGCACTCACATTGCGAATTTAAGTGCGGCCCACAAGTCACATCTAGTGTCATATCACTAGTCATTCAAGTGATGGATGTCTTGTCACTTTGAGTGATTGAAAACCAGTCACTATTCATTGAGTGATGTGAATAGTTGTGAATAGTTGATGAATGTGGTTGAAAGGTTTAAAATCTTTGTACTTTTTCTTGGATTTGGTAATTGATTTTGGTATTAGATTTTTGAAATCAATATACACAAAATTAACAACAACTTCATCTCCTCTCTCTCTCCCTCATGACTCACGGCCTTGGGCCATTTTCTTCTCTCAAATATTTTCTTCCATACCCGAAACTTTGAGGATGAAGATGGTGATTTTTGTGGCAAAAATCACCAAGAGCTAGCACTCAAAAGAGGACATACAAAGGTGATAGGGAACCACACTCGTTAGCATGGAATACACATCACAAAGCTTGGAGCTTGAGATCATCCATGGCCGAATTTGGAGGAGGAGCAAATTGGAGAAAACCGAGAGCTTCAAGGGAGCTTGGAGGATTTTGTTCAACGCATCGCACAACCGATCAATGTAAGTATGATTCCGCCATATTATTTGGAGTATTCACATATGTTTCTATGCTTGAATTGATCATTGGGACCTTAGAGAAACCCAACACGACTTTCGTAATAATTTTGCGAGGAATTATTATTTAATTAAATTGGATTTAATTACGTCATGACGGAAAATTCGTTTAGTCGGATTAAACGAACCGGGCCCAAAGTGTGTTGTGTAAGCCAACTATATTTGGAATTAAATGGGTGGGACCCATGACTTACATCACTTGTCACTATTTGATGGAAGTTTTTGGTTATTATAAATGTGGCATTTTTACACAAACACAAGTCAACTTAAGTGATATGTTTTGGAAACAAAAATCACTATTCATTCTCTCCTCCAAACCTCCGTAACCGTGAGTTTCATCCTCTCCCCATGGAAATTTTTTTCAAAATTTCTACTTGCTAGCACATTAAGGAGTCAAAAAAGGTGATAGGGAAACTCATACTTTAGTTTGGAACAACAAAGAAAGCTTGGAGCTTCCGAAATACACTGAAAATCTTGAAGCTCATCCGATCAATGTGAGTATTTCCGCAACTCTCTTTGATTTATTCACACACAAATCACCTTAGAGATCCTTGGCATGTTCTAAGAAAACTAACAATGGTATCAGAGCCATCCTAAGTTTGATTTGAATTATAGGGTTTATGGACTTAATTTGGGGATTTTGTGTTTGGAGAATGATTTGCCTAAATTGGTTGTTGGGTTATGTTTATATGATGATGAATTGGATTTATGCATCTTTGATTTTGTGAAAAATTGATTGGATTAATTTTCCCCAAAATATACCCTTGGCCGAATATAAACCCTAGTTGTATCATGGTGATTTTTTGATTTTAGGCTATTGGATATGTTTAGCATGATGAAATGAATATTGATTGTTGATTTAATTTGATTGAAATCAAAATTGGATATTATTTCCCTAAATTTCCGTGAAGCCATATCATGTTTTAGAATTGATTTTGCTTCAATTTATGTTGGACATGAATTGGAAATTGAGCATGATTAATTTGATTAATTAGTGTTTTGGAAACATTAGATTAGTTGATTAATTATGTTAATTACACTTGAATTGGATTATTTTTGTAATTGGAATAATGTATTAATTTAATTGTTTGTTAATGGCTTAATGGGCTTGGTGGGCCAGTTTGGTTTAAGACAATTGAGTTGGATCCATTGGGCTTAAAAACCATTTCCATAAAGTCCAATATGACAATTGGGCCTTTGAGGACCCATGAAGATGTTAGACATTATCTCCCATAGCGTCACTGTTTGTAAATGATATTGTATTATTGTACAAAATTAACTATGTGATAATGAAATTGCCTTTTGCCGTTTTGTAATATTATTTACTTTGATATAAATGGCGAAAGTCCATATGATTAATACGGATTGAGATGATATGAGACAGTATCAATCCATAAAGGTTTAATCATTAAATATCCCTAGTCGGAGTATTATCGAGATCGGACATCGATAATGCGGAATAGACTAGTATTGCGCTTGTGCACGTTGTGAGGGCACAACGGCATAGTTCTCATATATTAAGTATTGGATACTTATGCAAGTGCGATAGGAGGTTGTGTTTTACCGATGGTACGGAAAACAGCTTCGCTCTGGATAGACCCCGCGGAATCCCATTGGTAGTATGTCTGCGTGTCTATGGGAGGCCGCATCAGGGTAGGTGTATATGGTCTTAACCTAAGACATACATCGCTAGTACTTGCGACAATCGGTAAACTTTGGTTTTGGTGGTTGGGGACCTTAACCGGTTCTGTGTACACCTCTTCTGGGTTTATCGAGAATCGTAGTGTACTGGATGTGATGTCGAGATGGAAGTATCACTTCAGACATATGGAGGTGATGATCACGCAGGACACAGAACTAATACTCTATAAAAGGTTGCAACCGTCGGGACAATATGACCAGGTCAGGATTGTCCGATTTAAAGAGACTGGTGCTTGATGTCCGATATATGTTTCGTACGGGGCAGACACATCACCAGCCCCAGGCCTAACATGTGATCATCCGATACTGGATCGATGTACGCAATACTACGGTATACTACGCTTGATATAGATAATCTATATTCCAGTAAGAATATTTCTGGAGAATTGGGTAGGCATGGCGCTTTGCTAGAAGCCAACCTTGTCTTGTGAATCGGTAAGAACGTAGTACGAGGTACGTACGTGTTCGGATTATCCGACGACCGTATTTACTGCCAACATATCCGGAGATCTCTTGGGTCGCTTCCTGAAGATTCACCTATGATATTTGATTCGGACTTAATTAATCTTGGATTAATTGCGGAGAAAATTTATCTTGGATAAAGTGCCTTGTTTAGAGAGAGAACGATTAATTTAGAATTAATCGATAAAATTATTATATTCGATATAATAATCGAAATTCGATTTCGACGCGAAATTAAAATTAGATTTTAATTCGGGGGCATACGAGTTAATTTAGAATTAATTCGTTAGCGACGTAAATAATAATTTCGCCAGGCGCAATTATTTATTTAAATTCGATTTAATTAACGTCGCGACGTAAGTTCGGTATTTCGGAAATATCGAACCCGAACGCGTGAGTGCACGTGGGCCCACTTTCATTTGGAAACGTGTGGGGCCCACATGACACATGTCATTTATGCATTATTTAATTGATAATGCATTGCATGGTGATAGTGTACAATACACTCAATTGTTTTGCATGGAGTTTGAGTGTTTGACACTCTAAGCATTGCATGGTTTGTGTCATAAGTTTATTATTAATTTAATAAATATTATGGCATAAATATAAATTGATTTTTGGTAACAAAAAATCAATACACAAAACTCTATTCTCTCTTTCAAATTGCCGAAACCTGAACAGTTTGGGCTCTCCATTTCTTCATTTTTTTGTTGCAAAAACTTGAAGAAATTGTGGTGTTTTGGAACATTATTCACACACAATGCTAGCACCTTCAAGGGATCATAAATAGGTGATAGGGAAACCATCAAAGAGCTTGGAATACACAAAGCTTGGAGCTTTCCACCTCTTCTCTTCTTGGCCGAATCATCCCAACCTTGGAGCTTCCATTTTGGTTTGATTTTCTTCATCACTAAAGCATTGTAAGTATGATTCCGCCATACTTCATCTTTTAATATATATATTCATTGTTGTATTTCAAATGCTTAATCTTTCCTTGGGACATATTATAGAAACCAACAATGGTATCATTGAGCTAGGTTTAAGCATGAAATACTTTAGGTTAAAATTTGGGTAAAATTGATTGAAGCATGTTCTTGTGAAATTTGATGAATGAGTATGCTTATATGTATGTAATATGACATAATATGGAATCAATTTTATGAAAAATGCATTGGATGATTTTTCCCCCAAATTTATGCCTTGGCCGAATGGGTGTCACCATTGGATGTGTTGGAATTTTTGTGTTTAAGATCATTGGATGACTTAGAACGTATACGGACGTAGATTGTAATTCAATCGGATTGAAAAACAAATCGACACAAAAAACTCACCTTGGCCGAATAACATAGACATGAAAATGGACTTGATTTTTGTTCAAATTAATGTTGGACATATGTTTTGAACAATACATGATTAATAAATTAAATGGGTATTTTTGAAATATTGGTTTAATGTATTAATCTTGGTATTACACTTTAATTAATTGGACTTTAATGTTTGGATATTATAAAATTAATTAATGGGCTTAATGGTGAATTGGGCTTTAATATTGTATTTGGGCATAATGGGCTTGGTTGGACCAAGTAGATTTGGGCCAAAAGGATTGGATCCAATTTGGGCCTAAATCACTCCATTAAGTCCAAATATAATATAATGGGCTTTAATAATTTAATTGGGCCTTATGGGCTTAAAATTGGTTTTATGGCATTTAAGGGTGATTCCTTATTTGGGCTTGGTAATTGGGTTTGACCCACATTGACCAAAGCCCAAGCCTTAATAAATCAATTGAAAGCCCATTTGACTTGAATTAAATTAAACATTGGATGTTAGTTGGGCTTTGAGACCCAATAGAATTAGATTTAGAATCTAAGTCTTTAAAGCACATTAAAAGTGTAAACATTTAATTTGGAATTAAATAATTGAATTAGTATTGAATACGAATTAAATTAGATTTAATAAGTAGTTCGATATAATTCGCGAATTCGTACCTTATGTACTTATTCTCAATCGAGTTGGACTCGCGCAAAATCAAACCGTTGTTTGAACATTGGATGATCACTTAAGCAAAGACTAATTAATTGGATTAGATTGGTTGTAAAAGCATGTCTTGTTTGAATATATATGATGTGATGAATGAATAGTGTATATCGGATGGATATTAGAAGGGAAAGGGTAATTTTGAAATTATTGTAAATTTGGAATTTATAAATTGGACCTGCGTGTCCAGCCTTATCTCTTTATCTCTTTGTATTCTCTTCTCACCTAATTCCCCTCAATGTAAATGAGGTTTCTCTTATTGTATTATGTAATTGGGTAGAAGTAGAATAGTGCTAGCGGGGAGAGGAAAGGGAGTGATTTGTTCTAGGAACAAGTTGTTTATATATCCATCCCATATCACTATTAATTTACTTTACGCGCTTTATGATGTTTAGAAGCATGCTTAAGGGTGTATGATGATGAGACCTAACAAAGATAAATAAATTGGTTGCCAATTACGCGAAAATCCCTCAATTTATATTAAGCAAATATCCTTCCATTGAATGGTTCTTGTTCAAGATCCGAAGTTGGCATTGGTTTGTTTTTGACCAAAGTCAAGACCTTTGTCAATCAAGGATGTACTTGAATCATGAGAGTTTTGTTGCATATCGGTGTCTTGTCCAAATCGTGATTTTTATTGGCCAAAGTCAAGATCACTTTTTGTCCAATGACATTGATTACGAAACTTTCCTCGTCAATGGGTCCCGCTTAACTGGAATCATTAGGTTTGTTTTTGGGCCAAAGCCAAGGCCTAGATGATTCGGAGGATAGGGTTAGGAAAATGTAATGGATACATTGACATTATACATATGTTTCGGACTTGGATGTCCACCTAACCGGATCTAGGAATTGGATGAGATCCAATTGATCATGGAGATCTACCTAAGTTAAATAGCATACAATTTTTATTGGCCAAAGTCAAGGTTGTGTGTTATTTAACGGGATCCTAGCCCACTAGGAAATTCGATTTCCCGAGTTCTCTACAGAGGGTTAGAGACTTGAAGAAAATAGTGGGAGGCTATTATTGAATTTGCAATTTCGTTCAGATATTTAGCCTTACGCGTCTTTCAAAATTATTTCGTCAATATTTTAAATAATTAGTTGGACTAATATATTGTTATTTTACTTGTAACAGTTTGACTGTACCCATAACATCGTTGACTTTATAGTTGGACTATAGTTGTCAAGATGACTGGCAAAGGTAATATCCGCGACATAATCATGGGCGATAATGTCTTCAAAGGGACAAACTTTGCCGACTGGGAAATGAACCTCAAGATAGTGCTTGGGGCTGAGAGGGTACTGTATACTATTCAGAGACCTCTCCCGCCTAAACCCACTGAGCCACTGGAGCTAGAGTTATGGAAGACTCATAGTGACGATTGTGACCAAGCTCAGTCAGTTATGCTAGCTGCAATGACCCAGCATTTCAGACGCCAGTACAGGGACTTGGATCCCTATAACATGATGGCAAGATTGCGTGATCTCCACCGCACCAACAAGCGGATGAGAGGTACGAGCTAGTAAGGAAACTCTTCCGCTCCCGGATGACAGACGGCGCATCAGTTGAGGCCCACGGGACTCAAATGATCGCTAACATAGATGAGTTAGCCAAGATGGGCATTGTCTTGGAGGCAGAGCTGACGATTGATATGCTATTACAATCGCTACCCGATACTTGGAAACAAATCATCATCAACTATAAGTTGATGGATACTGACGACACTCTTGGAGAGTTGTTGTCCGTGCTGAAGGAGTCCGAAAGGGAACTCCTAAAGGGGAGCAAGCGCGAGGCGCATTATGCATCGACCTCTCATGCGCCAAGGGCTGGGCCCAAGGCAATTGGAGGTGCGAGGAAGAAGAAGTTCAAGAAGAAGGGCAAAGGCAAGTTGACAGTGGCTTCTAGGAAGCCAAAGGACAAATCTCGCGACATCTGCCTCAACTGCGGCAAGAGGGGTCACTGGAAACGTGACTGCCGAATGGGCAATGGGCAGAGGGAGGATATCAAGGCTGGCAAGGCCATCGCCTCTGGTATGTTTGTTATTGAGATAAATATGAATACTTCTAGTTTTAAAAATTGGATTTTTGATTCTGGTTGTGGTGCTCATATTTGTACTGATGTGCAGGATCTGCAGGATAGCAGGGTGCTGGCGTCAGGGGAGATGGATCTACGGTCGGAAACGAAACACACCTGTTGCTGTTTTGGCCGTAGGGACTTTTGTTTTAGAACTGCCCTCAGGGCATGTACTTAAACTTTTGAACTGTTATTTTGTACCTAGTTTAACTAGGAATATTATATCTGTATCCTTGTTAACCCAGCAGGGTTACACTTTTGTATTTAGAAACACTGGGTGTTATTTATATAAAAATGATGCAGAAATTTGCACAGCTGTTGCAAATAACGGTCTTTATATTTTGAATATAAATGAATCTCCTAAAATGACAAACAAAAGGCTCAAAAGGAGTAATCTAAAAGATGAAGCTTATATGTGGCATTGTCGTCTAGGACACATCAACAAGACTCGCATATCCACACTTTCGAAGAGTGGGTACTTGGACGAATTTGATCCCAATTCATATGACGTCTGCGAATCTTGTCTTTTAGGCAAAATGCCTAAATCACCTTTTAGCGGTAAAGGTGAACGTGCCACAGAACTGTTGGCTCTCGTTCATACTGACGTATGCGGGCCCATGTCTAGCCAGGCTAGAGGTGGATTTCACTACTTCGTAACCTTTACAGATGATGCATCTCGTTACGGTTATGTGTATCTTATGAGACACAAGTCGGAAACTTTTGAGAAATTCAAAGAGTTTCGACACGAAGTGGAGAAACAAACAGGAAGAGTATTAAGACATTACGGTCAGACCGTGGTGGCGAATACTTAAGTTATGAGTTTCAAGATTACTTGAAAGAATATGGTATTCTTTCACAGTGGACTCCTCCTGGAACACCGCAATTAAACGGTGTGTCCGAACGGAGAAACCGCACCTTGTTGGACATGGTAAGGTCAATGATGAGTCGCACTGAGCTACCAATATCCTTCTGGGGATACGCATTAAACAGTGCTATACTTATTTTGAATAAGGTACCGTCGAAGTCTGTTGAACAGACCCATATGAGATATGGACAGGAAGGAAACCAGGTTTCTCTTTCCTGAAGATTTGGGGATGCTGGGCATATGTTAAACGTTTGGAAGGTACCAAACTTGAACCCAAATCTGATAAATGCCTTTTCGTAGGATATCCTAGGGAAACCAAAGGATATTACTTCTATCACACAAGAGAACAAAGTAGTATTTGTTGCTCTACAAGCATTTTTCCTTGAAAAGGATTTTATAAATGCAGTGGTAAGTGGGAGGAAAGTAGAACTCGATGAAGATCGTAGTGATACTGTTCCTGGCAATGAATCAACGACGGAACAAGAACAGACCGTCCGGGATGAGTCTGTACCACAAACTTCACATACACAAGGACCGCGTAGGTCGGAGAGAGTCAGAACAGTACCTGAGAGGTATGGGTTCCTGATCTCACCTCATGTAGATATTAATCTTATTGAGGATAATGAGCCGGCTACGTATGAGGAAGCGATACAAAATATCGATTCCGCTTTATGGCAAGAAGCCATGAAGTCCGAGATGGATTCCATGTACGCCAACCAAGTTTGGACACTGGTTGATGCACCAGAAGGCGTAAAGCCTATTGGATGCAGATGGATCTTCAAGAAGAAGACCGACATGGATGGCAACGTACAAACGTACAAAGCTAGGCTTGTAGCGAAGGGGTATCGTCAACAATATGGTATTGATTATGACGAAACCTTCTCACCCGTTGCCATGATTAAATCCATTCGGATAATGCTTGCAATAGCTGCATATTTCGACTTCGAGATATGGCAGATGGACGTTAAAACCGCTTTCCTTAACGGAAACCTTTTGGAGGATGTTTATATGCAACAGCCTGACGGTTTTATCGTACCAAGACTTGCAAACAAGGTTTGTAAGTTAAATCGATCCATTTATGGATTGAAGCAAGCATCACGGTCATGGAATCAGCGTTTTGATGAGATCATAAAAGAATATGATTTCGTGCAAAACGCAGATGACCCTTGTGTATACAAGAAGGTTAGTGGGAGAGCACTTACTTTTATTGTCCTTTATGTCGACGACGTATTGCTTATAGGCAATGACATTCCCATGCTAACGTCGGTGAAAGCTTGGCTTTCATTAAAATTCTCCATGAAAGATCTGGGAGAAGCAGCCTTTATTCTTGGAATAAAGATCTACCGGGATAGATCTAGAAAGCTGCTTGGACTCTCCCAGAGTACATACATTGATAAAGTGTTGAAGCGATTCAACATGGAACAATCCAAGAGGGGATTGGTTCCAATGGTACGTGGTACCTCTCTGTCTAAGGACATGTGTCCTAAGACTCAGGAAGAGAGAGACAACATGAGTCGGATACCGTTCGCCTCGGCAGTCGGATCGATCATGTATGCCATGATATGTACACGACCTGATGTCTCATATGCTTTGAGCATGTGCAGTCGCTATCAGGCCGATCCAGGTGAAGGTCACTGGATAGCAGTTAAGAATATCCTTAAGTATCTTAAACGAACTAAGGATGCTTTCTTAATTTATGGAGGTGGAGAACTTGCGGTATCTGGGTATACCGATGCAAGTTTCCAAACCGACAAGGATGACTACAAGTCACAATCCGGGTACATTTTTTGTTTGAATAACGGAGCAGTGAGCTGGAAATCTTCCAAGCAAGATACTGTTGCCGATTCAACAACAGAAGCGGAGTACATCGCTGCATCTGAAGCAGCAAAGGAGGCAGTTTGGATCCGAAAGTTCCTAATCGGATTAGGAGTAGTTCCGTTAGCAGCTGAGCCCGTTCATTGTATTGTGACAATAACGGGGCTATAGCGCAGGCTAAGGAACCAAGGTCTCATCAACGGTCCAAGCATGTTCTTCGACGTTACCATCTGATTCGGGAGATTATACATCGTGGCGATGTAAAGGTCGAGAAGGTCACATCAGATGACAACATTGCAGATCCGCTGACGAAGGCTGTTCTTCAGCAAGTTTTTGAACGACACATACATAGTTCGGGTATTAGATGCTTGAGTGACTGGCTATAGGCCAAGTGGGAGATTGTTAGACATTATGTCCCATAGCGTCACTGTTTGTAAATGATTGTATTATTGTACAAAATTAACTATGTGATAATGAAATTGCCTTTTGCCGTTTTGTAATATTATTTACTTTGATATATAAATGGCGAAAGTCCATATGATTAATACCGGATTGAGATGATATGAGACAGTATCAATCCATAAAGGTTTAATCATTAAATATCCCTAGTCGGAGTATTATCGAGATCGGACATCGATAATGCGGAATAGACTAGTATTGCGCTTGTGCACGTTGTGAGGGCACAACGGCATAGTTCTCATATATTTAAGTATTGGATACTTATGCAAGTGCGATAGGAGGTTGTGTTTTACCGATGGTACGGAAAACAGCTTCGCTCTGGATAGACCCCGCGGAATCCCATTGGTAGTATGTCTGCGTGTCTATGGGAGGCCGCATCAGGGTAGGTGTATATGGTCTTAACCTGAGACTTACATCGCTAGTACTTGCGACAATCGGTAAACTTTGGTTTTGGTGGTTGGGGACCTTAACCGGTTCTGTGTACACCTCTTCTGGGTTTATCGAGAATCGTAGTGTACTGGATGTGATGTCGAGATGGAAGTATCACTTCAGACATATGGAGGTGATGATCACGCAGGACACAGAACTAGTACTCTATAAAAGGTTGCAACCGTCGGGACAATATGACCAGGTCAGGATTGTCCGATTTAAAGAGACTGGTGCTTGATGTCCGATATATGTTTCGTACGGGGCAGACACATCACCAGCCCCAGGCCTAACATGTGATCATCCGATACTGGATCGATGTACGCAATACTACGGTATATACTACGCTTGATATAGATCTAATATTCCAGTAAGAATATTTCTGGAGAATTGGGTAGGCATGGCGCTTTGCTAGAAGCCAACCTTGTCTTGTGAATCGGTAAGAACGTAGTACGAGGTACGTACGTGTTCGGATTATCCGACGACCGTATTTACTGCCAACATATCCGGAGATCTCTTGGGTCGCTTCCTGAAGATTCACCTATGATATTTGATTCGGACTTAATTAATCTTGATTAATTGCGGAGAAACTTTATCTTGGATAAAGTGCCTTGTTTAGAGAGAGAACGATTAATTTAGAATTAATCGATAAATTATTATATTCGATATAATAATCGAAATTCGATTTCGACGCGAAATTAAAATTAGATTTTAATTCGGGCATACGAGTTAATTTAGAATTAATTCGTTAGCGACGTAAATAATAATTTCGCCAGGCGCAATTATTTATTTAAATTCGATTTAATTAACGTCGCGACGTAAGTTCGGTATTTCGGAAATATCGAACCCGAACGCGTGAGTGCACGTGGGCCCACTTTCATTTGGAAACGTGTGGGGCCCACATGACACATGTCATTATATGCATTATTTAATTGATAATGCATTGCATGGTGATAGTGTACAATACACTCACTCAATTGTTTGCATGGAGTTTGAGTGTTTGACACTCTAAGCTATTGCATGGTTTGTGTCATAAGTTTATTATTAATTTAATAAATATTATGGCATAAATATAAATTGATTTTTGGTAACAAAAATCAATTACACAAAACTCTTTCTCTCTCTCAAATTGCCGAAACCTGAAACTGTTTTGGCTCTCCATTTCTTCATTTTTTGTTGCAAAAACTTGAAGAAATTGTGGTTGTTTGGAACATATATTCACACACAAGGCTAGCACCTTCAAGGGATCATAAGAGGTGATAGGGAAACCATCAAAGAGCTTGGAATACACAAAGCTTGGAGCTTTCCACCTTCTTCTTCTTGGCCGAATCATCCCAACCTTGGAGCTTCCATTTGGTTTGATTTCTTCATCACTAAAGCATTGTAAGTATGATTCCGCCATACTTCATCTTTTAATATATATATTCATTGTTGTATTTCAAATGCTTAATCTTTCATTGGGACATATTATAGAAACCAACAAAGATTGGATTTGGAATCCAAGTCTAAAAGGCACTATTTAAAGTGTAATTATTAATTTGGAATAAATATGAATTAGTATGGATACAATTTAATTGGATTTAAAATTGTAGTTCGAATAATTCAAGAATACGTACTTTGAGTATTCTTAAAACGAGTTGACTCGTGCAAATCAATCGTTGTTTGAACATTGGATGGTTATTAATTCAAAGATAATTAATGGATTAGATTGATTGAATAACATGCTTTGTGTGAATACATGGATGTATTGTATGAATAATGTATATCAGATGGATATTAGAAGGGTGAGGGCATTTTGGAAAATATTGTAATAAGTTTAGAATTATAAATTGGACCTGCGGTCCAGCCTAACTTCTCACCATTCCCCTCAATGTAAATGAGGTTTCTTTAGAAGTATTATGTAATTGGGTAGAATAGAAGTATGAATAGTCTAGCGGGAGAGAGGAAATGAAGATTTTTTCTAGGAACAAATTGTTATATATCCATCCGCATATCATTATTAATTTATTTCGCGCCTTATTATGCTTTTAGAATACATGATTAAGAGTGTATGATGAGACCTAATCAAAGATAATAAATTGGTTGCCAATTTACGCGAAAAACCCTCAATAAAATATTAAGCGCTTTCCTTCCATTGAGTGGTCCTCTCTCAAGATCCAAGATTGGCATTGGTATGTTGGCCAAATTCAAGACCTTTGTCCATCACGGATGTGTTTGAACCGCGTAAGTTTTGTTCTATATCGTATGTCTTGGGCGCTTGTGACTTGTTGGCCAAAGTCAAGGTCATTTCTTGTTCATCGACTTCGATTACGAAGCTTTCCCACTGTCAATGGGTCACAATTAACTAGAATCATTAAGCTTGTTGAGCGAAAGCCAAGGCTTAGTTGATTTAGAGGAAAATGTTAGGAAATATATTGGATATATTTACTTATATTGGATATATGTTTCAGACTTGGAGGTCCACCTACTGGATCTAGGAATTGGATGGGATCCAACTGATCTTAGAGATCTACCTAGTTAAGTTTCATAGAACTTGTTTGCCAAAGTCAAGGTTGTGTGTTATTTAACGGGATCCTAGCCCACTAGGAAACTAGGTTTCCAGAGTACTCCACAGAGGGTTAGAGGCTCGCCGAAAAATAGTGGGAGGCTAGTATTAAATTTGCAATTTCGTTTAGATACTTGCCAATATGCGCTCTTTTATTTTATTTATTGTTGTTATAAATATATATTAGTTGGACTAATATTTAATATTGCTTTCGTTGAACAGTTAGACTGTACAACACACTACTTCATTTGTAGTTGGTTATATAGTTGGACTATATTAATCATTACATTTGAATGTAACCGATCATTTGTAGTTAATTATATAGTTGGAATATAGTAATCATTACATTTGATTGTACCTGAAATCATTGATTGGATAGTTGGACTATAGCAATCAATATAACTGGAAAGATTAGTGTCAAAGAACATAATCCTAGGTGAAAAATGTCTTTAACGGCTCCAATTTTCCAGATTGGGAAATGAACCTTAGGTTAGTCTTGTTGGACAAAATGACCAATAGCGTCACTATTTGCACAGATCATTGTGTTGTTGTAGCAAATTAACTATGTGACAAGGAAATTGCACTCTCATCATTTGTGATTAGATCACCATAAATATACATAAAATGAAGAGAGGTCCCTATGATTAGTTCCTGGACTGAGAATGATATGAGACAGTATCAGTCCCCGAATGATTAATCATTAAATATCCCTAGCCGTAGTATTATCGAGACTGGACATCGATAATGCGGAATGCGCTAGTATTGCACTTGTGTGCGTTGTGAGGGCATAACGGCATAGTTCTCATATATATAAGTGTTGGATACTTATGCAAGTGCGATAGGAGGTCGGGTTTCACCGATGGTACGGGAAAGAGCTTCGCTCTGGATAGACCCCTCGGAATCCCATTGGTATTATGACTATGTGTCTATGGGAGGCCGAAATCAAGGTAGGTGTGTATAGTCTTAACCTGAGACTTGCATCGCTAATACTTACGATAATCGATAGACTTTGGTCTTGGTGGTACAGGGCTTTAACCGGTTCTGCGTACACCACTTCTGGGTTTATCAGAGAGTCGTAGTGTATTGGGTGTGATGTCAAGACGGAAGTATCACTCCAGTCATAGTGGAGATGATGTCACGCATGATAAGGTATTAGTGCTCTTAAGTGATGCGCATCCAATCGTAATATTATGACTAGGTCATGAATATCCGATTATAGAGACTAGTTACCAGATATCCGACATGTACTTCGGACGGGGCAGACACTTATCCAGCCCCAGCCCTAGCACGTGACTATCCGATACTGGGCCGATATGCACAATACATTTGTATACTACGCTTGATACAGATCTTTGATATTCTTAAATGGATATGTCCGGAGAATTGGAAGACTTGGTGCTTTGCTAGGAGTCGACCTTGTCTCGTAAATCGGTAGAACGTAGTACTTGGTACGTACGTGATTCGGATACTCCGACGATCGTATTTACTGTCAACTTATCCGGGGATCTCATGGGTCGCTTCCCGATAATCCACCGATGACGTACAACTCGCACTCTTGAATAATCTGGGATTTTATAGAAGAGAGAGAAAATTAATCTAGGATTAATTACGGAAATATTTTATCTAGGATAAAATATCGTCTAGAAAGAGATAACGATTAATTTGGAATTAATCGGTAAATTAATATATTCGATATATTAAACGAAATTAGATTTCGATGCGGAATTAAAATTAGATTTTAATTCGGGCGAACGAATTAATTTAGAATTAATTCATTAGCGACGTGAATAGTGAATTCGCTAGGCGTAATAATTTAATTACGACGCGATGGAAAAATCGTTAATTTGGAATTAACGAACCCGAGCCCGAGTGTGATTGCGAGCGCATTCGTATTTCGAATTCGAGTGCGGCGACGCAAGTCACATCAAGCGTCAAATCAATCGTCACATCAAGCGTCAAATCAAAAGTCACTTTGAGTGATTGATTGATTTGATTAATGGATTGAGTGAAAGACACTCAACATGTCACTTTATTAAAGTTGATAAAACTTGATGGACATTGATATTGGAGTGTGGAACACTCAAGCTTATTACAGTCAATTTATTTGACTTTTTGAAAGTTAAAATTAATTGGTAAATCATTTAATATTTTTTGAAAATATATAAACAAATGATTTACAACTTTTGTAATAACCAATACACAATTTCATCTCTTCATTTTCTCTCTTCTCCTCACGCATAACAGCCTGTCTTCACTGGTTTGGAACCAGAAATGGCGTGAACAAAGGGAAGCCAATAGTGGTTTTTCATGGTGAGAAATCAAGTTCTAGCACACTTACAAGTCTTGCGAAGGTGGTAGGGAGGTTCGACCATGAGCCGGGATCCATCCGATGAAGCTAGGAGCTGCGTTTTCTCAGCTCAAATCTGGAAATGGAAGGGAGTGGACTGCATGCAGTGGGCGTCCTTGGCAGTGAGCAAATCTGCATAGTGGCGTGAGTAAGGCAGTGGGCTTTTTGGCCTTCATTCGTCTTCAAATCGACTCAACCAACCAATGTAAGTATTCCGCTATCTTCGTTGGTGTATTCATGCATTCTTTTCATGTCTTGTTTGATCTTGGGACCTAGATAATAACCAACAAGTCCTGGGAGCCGAGAAGTTACTTTATTTGATAGAGCGAACTCGCGGGCCTAAGCCCAGAGTTGAGCAAATAGTGGAGCATGAGCTTTGGAAGACTCATTGTGATGATAACTTTAGTGCTCAATCTGTTATGCTTTGCCGCAATGAAACCTTAATTTCATCGTCAGAACTAAGGATTAGATCTGTATACCATGATGTTGAAATCAAAGGATCTTCATAGATCTAACTTTAGATCTTAGAAGTACGAATTGCAAAAGAAGCTCATTTGCTCGTGTATGTTAGAGGGTACATCTGTCGAGCACTAGATGTCGCAGATGATTGCTGACATCGAACAACTATGTTAGCTGGGCATTACCTATGACGTCGAGAATTCCATAGATTTGATCTTATAGTCTCTACCCGAATGCTGGGGCGGGTTCATCATGAACCAAGAGAAAAATCTTGGAGAGTTAATGGCTATGCTCAAGGAGGCACAACCAGAGCTTTTGAAAAGGCAAGAAGCGCAAGACGCGTGTCTTACTTCGACATCCCAGAAGGCCAAGGCTTGGCCGAAGGCTTCTGGGGGTGTGAAAAGGGAAAAGGCAAAATCGTCACAGACTTCTGGGTAGACAAAGGACATATCCCAAGATGTCTGCCTAAATTGTTGGGGTTTTAAGGGGAATACCGGTAACGCAGGGGAATAGTGGAAAATCAAAATTTCCCGATTTCAAAAATTTTTCTCGGATTAATCAAATAAACTTATTTATTTAATTATCCAATCATCAAATTCTGAAAAATTACACAAGAGATCAAATTTCTTGGTAATTACCGAATTGCCCCAAAACTTTGTAAATTGATTATTTTAGCCCAAAAATTATCAAATATAATTTTGGATGAATCTAAATCCTTTCTAAAATATTTTTCAACACATCTAATGCATTAAAGTCAGATTTCACACAAATCCCCAAATAGTCTCAAATTGCCGTGACTACCCAAATTTTTCAAGTAATTGTATTTTGGTCCCTTTTGTTCAAAACATGCCAAGATCAAATCCAATCAACCCAAAAATTTACATGCATCATATTCATACCATAATACATCACATATATGAAAAGCTCTAAATTTGGAGTGGGTTAAGAACCCTAATTTTCCAATTTCATCAAATTGTCCAATTTCACCAAATTTACAAAATCCAACACTTTAATCCATTCAATACTTCACCAATCTAGCCTCACCACTTTGAAAAAACTCTAGAATAATTCTAGGTCACCAAGGAGTGGCTTACCAACTCTAGAATGGCATCTTGATTTTCTAAAAATCAAAAGAGAGCCATTGAAACAATTTCAAGCTCACTTTATAACCATACATGCATACATCTATCTTCCAAGTTCATAATCAATTAAAACACAAACTATAAGTAGAGAGACAACATCAAAGCAACACAAGATGAAGCTAAGCATGTTAGAAACATTTTTCATGTTGGAAGATTTGAAAGAAAACTTACAAAACCTTAAGATTTCCAAGCTTTTCCTTATTTTCTTCAAACTTTTCTCTGAACTACTTTTGTGTTTTTTTTGTGACTTATGAACCCTTAAACCCTAAAAATGAAACAAAACAATATAGACTCACCAAAATCAAGCCCTTGGCCGAAATTGGTAGTAAGGAAAATATCAAGTTATTTTTCATTTGTTTCATTAAAGCTTTGTCAACTTGTTTCCTTGAATCATTACAACTTTAATAACCTTTTAACAAGTCAACAAAAGCAACTCAAAAATATAACAATTATATTTAATTAAGGGTATGGTCGAATTTGGTGATAAATAAAGGAAATTGATATTTCAATTTTAAACAATTTAAAAACAAATATCTAAGAAGTCAAATCCAATTTGACTACTATTTCCTTTACTTTAAAGTCAACAGTAAACACTTATAATCATTTCCTAACTTTATCATTTGGTGAGATATTTATATATTAATTATATTAATCATTTAACAATTAAATAATTAATTAAATACAAATATCTCAAATATATGTATTATATTTACTTTAAATATCTCAAATACATATATTAAATACAAATACACATTAATTAGGAAATGACGGTTCGGCCCATTCGCATGTATTTTTCGTTTAACGTTTAAACGATTTATAAATAATCACCATTATTCATTAAAGTTACCATAGTGCTCTACGAGTAGATTTCATCAGTGAGACTCTATAGATTCAGGTATATCCGTCACAAAATCCAATTTCGTGTCAATAATTTACCCACCCGTAAATTATGACGACCATAGATAAACTAGTTGAATCATACATGTCGAGGTCATTGCATACGTATAATCCCTCCGTCACAGGTATCCGGATAATCCCAGAGATATAGATGTAAACGTCAAATCTCTATAGGTATTATCCCGTCAACGATTCTATTAGCAATCTTTTGTGACTCTTTATGACGTAGACTGCCGAACGTCATAATTAGTCTCAAAACTAATATGACCCTAATGGTTGCAGACTGTATTCTCCATGAATTAGAAACTCGTTCTTAATATCTCAAAGATCACAAAGAACGTGTTTCAAGATCCAGCCTATGGTGTATAGGATATCAAAATAACTCGTAACAATTACGATTAAATTGATATCTTTAATCGCATAAAATAAAACATTCATTATGTCATCATCAAATGATACATAAGATTGATTAGACATTTTAATCAATATCTCTTTCGAAAAAGGAATCATTATTTACAAAAGATGAATACTATATATAAGACACACAATAACTGTCAAACAGTTATACTAACTGTCGTACAGATAGCCTTGTTGTGTCTTTCATTCGATCACATCTAATGCACGAATAATATGAGTATCTCACAAGTCTCTTAGTTTTATATCTTATATAAAACTTTATATCAAATATAACAGAGACTACTCCCACTGCTTTCACGGAGTAAATAAGACTTAAGGTAAACCTTTTACCTCACAAACATCTCATTATTACTATAATAATGATAATGTAGTTAGGATATATAACACTAAAAATTAATTTGTACGCTCCCACTAACCCTTCAAACACATATGTATTCTCTATACTTTGACAAGATCAGACAATCTGACTAATGTCAAAAATAGAGAACACGGATTTTCGGAAGACTTATCCGAGTCTACAATAGGCTATATAAGCTAGCATACTAAACTGCAATCTCAACAGAACACAAACTCTAGGGCCATTCCAGAACGAACTATTCAAATGAAGAAATCACAACTGATCTCTTATCTGAATAAGTCATTCAAAAACGCCACTTTGCATTCTTTAGCTAAAATGTAGAGTTTAATATCAACATTAACCAATATATCTTTAATTGTTCAATTAGCGTGACTAGAGACAAGTTTTCTTATAATCTACAATAGATTGCTGAGTATAACTTTTCTCACTGTCATACTATAAAGGTCAAACCTTTAATAAGCTCACACTGCTTTTGCTGCACAAACAATTAGCACAAATCAGGAACAATTCATAATTAAAGCTTGATCAAGTTCAAAACTTGATCGTAGTAAACTATGAACAATCTTAGATCTATAGTTCAATGGTGAACTTCCAGAATCGATATCAAATATCGCTTCCATTATAAGTTATAGGATAATTTTCTTCAATAAGAAAACAATAGAACCATTAAACTATCAAATACTCGTGAATGATTCTGTTATCTTATTAGACTTGTACGAAAGATGTATAAGGGTTGTTTTATCTTATTTATTACGTAGTTCCATTTATAATTTATCATTCTCACATTTGACTTCAATAAGTCAAGTCTTTTCTACAATAGTTAACATCCGATGTTACACACCAAGTAATAAAACGATTTTATTACTTAGGATTGTAGGAAAGATATTCTATCAAATAGAATACAATATTCTATTAAACAGAATAAATGATAAACTTTTACTTATACCTCCGAGGTGTAAGTAATTTCCATTATATAACTATTATATAAAAGAAAGATTCAAATCACAAACTTTTCAAGATTCAGATTTTCTACCTATACATATCATATATGTAACTGTAGAAATTAATGGAACCTCAATTAAAAAAGATAAACTAATGTTACTGGAGCATATCCCCAAGAGTATTGAAACTAATTCGGTAACATTCAATATCAAACGAATCAAATCATATAAGATTCGACTGCTGCCACTACTCAATTCCATCAAGATGGAATCGTGGAAGAATAATATTGATTAAAAATCATATTCACTGAATAACTTTAGAACTAATTGCTTTAAATTCATATGTTTGATCGTATCAAAGATCTTTGAACAGTTCAAAGACATGTAATGAATTTTAATGATAGAGTTCTCATAAAACTTCAGATTGAATATATTTGAACAAGTAAAAAATGTTCAACCTACGTTTCATCAGAACAGATTGAAAGTTCTTGATCATTTCAAGACGTTCAATATTAGTTCTTTCAGAAACAAGTAACCAAGTTATGACAATTCATAAACTAAGTTACGAAGTAAAGAAAACTACATTAAGCAATTACAATTCATTAAACTACATACATCTAATGTATTAGTTTAATGAATCTGGTGGTCCAATGAGAAATCATTGGTTAAACGAGATTTTAATCACCTTCTTGAATATAATATTCATTAAATGGATAAGGATGTGTGGTGTGATCTTGTATCAAACCATCATTTACCATACGGAATAAGCATCAATCCTTAAGTGATTAAACTCATAAAGCACCGTCCTAAATTATTTATTTTACCGAATAATTTTTCTTAATGTTTATCTCTACGTCAATGACACTACTAGTTATATTTAAAATATATAACAATTGTTTATAAAGAACAAGCAACTATCCAATAGTCACGAGTTCCGATATCAAATATCAAAACAATCGTTAACTAATATTTTTAAATAACTAGATGAGAGATCTGATATCCAAAACCTATAGTTGTAGTATTATGAAAATCGATATTTTCTATACACAACTATACGCATCTCCTTTCTTTAGCTTTACTATTTGCATTCAACTATTCACAACAATTGCAAATAATTGATTAGCAAATTGTGTCAGACACATTGCCTCTAAAGGTCATTAAAGCTAAGAAACGTCATTACAAGATAAACAAATACCTAATGGGGCTTTCTTAATACCAGTCAAGAATCTCGAGGCATGAACTAATTCAAGTCAATTCTTATTGCATAAGAAACTATTCTCTCTAAATTATTATATCCTAAAAGGGATATCTATCTAGATTATCTATCATGACTTAGAAACTAAGTCATTAACCATCTTGATTTTTGAAGAAAATCGGAACAATAGTTCCCCATGGTTTAGACCAATCTAATAATATCATAATCTAGTAGTATCTAGAACCTATTCTAGAATAACTGCAACCAAGAGTCAAGTCAGATAACATATCAAAATATGTGTGCAGTGAATTAAAAGTTTAATTCTACCTAATATAGATTAAGGAAAACAAACAAGCGGCTATTTCCATAATAATACACACTGCCTAAGTTAAGGAATTTTTAAACTTAGCAGTGTCTGCCACTATTTTACATAATACCGTAATCCCCAACGGAAAAATGAGAATTCAATAATTAAATCGAATTACATAATGGGAAGAGGACCTCATGAATATATTTCGACTCACAACAGAGGCACGGTCTCGCCTATGTATATTCACAGGTAGACAACTCATTGTCAATCACTCACTAGTGACTCATGGGTTTCCGGTCCTGGTCGTTTCTCGTTGTCGCTGCTAAGGCAGGCCCACAAGGAGACTTATCAAGGTTAAACTCGTCAATGATAAACTCAAGTTACTTGCGTAACCCTGACAGCTAGGGCACGTTCAGGATTCCACTTTCGATTGAATTTATCTAGTATCTAATATACATCCGGCATAAATAAATCTCTATCGGCTACATCCTCATAGCAGAGGCACGGTCTCGGATGTAGTCATGGAAAAATATTATATAAATCGTATTACAAGACGGACCAAGAAACAAGTATTCCAAATACCAGTTACTTAAAACCTTATTAAGCGGGGATATTCCATAAAGCGTCATACACTTTAAATTTAATCAAATTAAATGAAAGCATGCATGTATCAAGTAATAAAAGAACAAAGACTTGATTTTAAAGGGCTAATCATATCGGGGTGTCCAGAGATCAGACTCGCTCTGATACCATTTTGTTGGGGTTTTAAGGGGGAATACCGGTAACGTAGCGGAATAGTGGAAAATCAAAATGTTTCGATTTCAAAACTTTTTCTCGGATTATTTATTTAATTATCCAATCATCAAAATCTGAAAAATTACACAAGAGATCAAATTTCTTGGTAATTACCGAATTGCCCAAAAACTTTGTAAATTGATTATTTTAGCCCAAAAATTATCAAATATAATTTTGGATGATTCTAAATCATTTCTAAAATATTTTTCAACACATCTAATGCATTAAAGTAAGATTTCACACAAATTCCCAAATAGTCTCAAATTGCCGTGACTACCCAAATTTTTCAAGTAATTGTATTTTGGTCCATTTTGTTCAAAACATGCCAAGATAAATCCAATCAACCCAAAAATTTACATGAATCATATTCATACCATAATACATAACATATATGAAAAGCCCCAAATTTGGAGTGGGTTAAGAACCCTAATTTTCCAATTTCATCAAATTGTCCAATTTCACCAAATTTACAAAATCCAACACTTTAATCCATTCAATACTTCACCAATCTAGCCTCACCACTTTGAAACAACTCTAGAACAATTCTAGGTCACCAAGGAGTGGCTTACCAACTCTAGAATGAAACTTGATTTTCTAAAAATCAAAAGAGAGCCTTTGAAACAATTCAAGCTCACTTTACCATTCATGCAACATCTTTCTTCCAAGTTCATAACAATTAAAACACAAACTATAAGTAGAGAGACAACATCAAATCAACACAAGATGATGAACTAAGCATGTTAGAAATATTTTTCATGTTGGAAGATTTGAAAGAAAACTTACAAAACCTTAAGATTTCCAAGCTTTTCCTTATTTTCTTCAAACTTTTCTCTCAACTACTTTTGTGTTTATTTTTGTGACTTATGAACCCTTTAAACCCTAAAAATGAAACAAAACAATATATACTCACCCAAATCAAGCCCTTGGCCGAAATTGTAGTAAGGAAAATATCAGATATTTTCATTTGTTTCATTAAAGCTTTGTCAACTTGTTTCCTTGAATCATTACAACTTTAATAACATTTTAACAAGTCAACAAAAGCAACTAAAAAATATAACAATTATATTTAATTAAGGGTATGGCCGAATTTGGTGATAAATAAAGGAAATTAATATTTCAATTTTAAACAATTTAAAAACAAATATCTAAGAGTCAAATCCAATTTGACTACCATTTCCTTTACTTTAAAGTCAACAATAAACACTTATAATCATTTCCTAACTTTTTCATTTGGTGAGATATTTATATTTTAATTATATTAATCATTTAAGAATTAAATAATTAAATAAATAATTAATTACAAATATCTCAAATATATGTATTATATTTACTTTAAATATCTCAAATACATATATTAATGATATATGTCAAATACCTTTATTTGACCATTTATTAATGTGTATTTAATAATATCATATATTAAATACAAATACACATTAATTAGGAAATGACGGTTCGGCCCGTTCGCATGTATTTTTTGTTTAACGTTTAAACGATTTATAAATAATCACCGTTATTCATAAAAGTTGCCTTAGTGCTCTACGAGTATTTTCATTAGTGAGACTCTCTAGATTCAGGTATATCCGTCACAAAATCCAATTTCGTGTCCATAATTTACCCACCCGTAAATTATGACGACCACAGATAAACTAGTTGAATCATACAGGTCAAGGTCATTGCATACGTATAATCCCTCCGTCACAGGTATCCGGATAATTCTAGAGATATAGATGTAAACGTCAAATCTCTATAGGTATTATCCCGTCAACGATTCTATTAGCAATCTATACATAACATTCGGAACTAATTTCCGAAGTATACTATTGCCATGGATTTAACTGATTGCTAATCACATATGGACTACCTATGCCCTGTACACAGAACTGACAGATCTTATATTGACACACACAGGATATCCTGAGGATCAGTCCACACCCAACGAACAGGCGGAGGTCTGATCTAAATAGATCGTTGACGTGACTACCATCTAAGTGTGGAGGATATCTCATACATCCACAATGGTGTCTCAAGTCCAATGACCACTATGCTACTCAACCCGAGAAGATTCTTATTGACGTTGGTGTACCATCCATTAAGAATCTTCAGTGAGTCGTTCAGTGTTTATCCAATATAAACACCTACACGTCTATACGAGTCTCCCCAGACTCATGGTTCATTGGGATAAACCATCAGACCTAGTCTCAATATACGACATGTACTGGTCTCAACGGATTTGACTAACCGACCCGTGTTAGTGAATCTTGACCAAGAACTTTATTTGATAATATACATTTAGCAGTGACACTTCCCAATGTCAATTAAAAACTACCTTTGTAACTATGCACTGTATTATATATTATCGGGCATTTGTCTAATATATACATATCACTAAACCACATTTAGTTTCGATCTAATCGTAATCAGATCAAATACGTATATAAAAACAAGAGGTGCAACCATAAATAAGTAATATTATGGAAAAATGGGATTTTTGTATTCGTGAATTAGACATAAATACGGTCCGGATTGGCGCTTTGAGCACCAACCCCAACACAAGGAGGCACAGCCTGAGCTTCTGAAAAGGCAAGAAGCGCAAGGCGCGTCTTACTTTGACATCCCAGAAGGCCAAAGCTTGGCCGAAGGCTTCTGTGGGTGTGAAAAAGGCGAAGGCAAAATTGGCACAGTCTTCTGGGAAGACAAATGACATATCCCAAGATGTCTGCCTAAATTGTGGCAAACGGGGTCACTGAAGGTTTGACTGCCATATGGACAAGGAAGACATGAAGGAAGTGAAGGAGGGCAAGGCTCCGACTTCAGATATGTTTGTTATAAACATGTCCACTACTGGTTTTAAAAATTGGATTTTTGATACTGAATGTCATATATACATATGTACTGATGTATGGGATCTGCTGATTAGCAGGAGACTGGCATCAGATGAGATCGACCTGGGAGTCAGAAACGGGACAAGAGTAATTGTTTTGACTATAGAAACCTAAGTCTTGGAACTGTCCTTTGGGCATGTACTTATATTAGGAAATGTTAAAATGTACCTAGTTTGACTAGAAACATTATCTTTATATCTAGTTTAACCCATTGAGGCTATACCTTTATGTTCCAGAACACCGGGGTTGTTTGTTTATAAAGATGATATTGAGATATACATATTAGATGTGAATAACATTATTTATATTTTGAATATAAACAAATCTCAAAACATATAACATGACAAACAAATAGCTCAAACTGAATTAATCAGATGATACTTATTTGTGGCATTGTTGTCTGGGATGCATTAACAAGACTCATATATCCACACTCTCGAAGAGTGGATACTAGGACGGATTTGATCATAATTCAAATTATGTCTGTGAATCTTGTTCATTATGCAAAGCGCCTAAAACGCCTTTTAGCGGTAAAGGATGTACGTGCCACCGAGCTGTTAGCCCTCATTTATGTATGTGTATCTTATGAAACACAAATCAGAAACTTCCGATAAATTCAAAGAGTTTCGACACGAAGTAGAAAAACATGTTGAGTTTCTATTATAGTCCCAAGATCATGAAATCAAGCACAAAATTCGCATGAACACATCAAAGAAGTAAGGCGGAATACATACTCACATTGAACGGTTTGAGATGCGAAGAACAAGATGCGTTTTCTGCCTCTCTCCATGCTCGGCAGTGGCTTCTTCAAGCAGTGGGCTGCTAGGTTTTGGCCTCCAAAGTCCCTCCAAGAATCGGCCATGTGAGACTCCATTGAAGCTCCAAGCTTCAAGCTTTTCCATGCTCATAAATTCGTTTCCCTATCACCTATGTATAACCCATTGTGTGCTAGCACTTCTTCTTCTTTATTGCTTCTCATTAATTCAGCCATAACGAGAAAAATGGAGAGAAGGATCGGCTCCAAGCCGTGAGGAAGAAGAGAAAAAATACGAGGGAAAATAAAGCTTCACAAAAACGTGAACCACACCGAGAGAGAGAAAGTGTAAAAGATTTTTATATTTTCCAAAAATTAATTAAAGCCATTTACCACTTTTTATTTCTATTAAACAATTCATTTTACTTTTACTTTTCAAAAAAGCAAAAGTCAAAAAGGCAAAAAGTGCTTTTCAATCATCTATCACTTTTTCACATCAAGTCACTTTAATAAAGTGACAACATGTCATGTCACATCACATCACTCAAAGTGACAAGTGATTTGACAATTGATGCGACTAGCGATTGACGCTTGATGTGACTTGCGTGCCGCGCTCGAATTCGAAATGCGAATGCGCTCGCAATCACTCTCGGGCTTGGGTTCGTTAATTCCAAATTAACGAATTTTCCGTCGCGTCGTAATTAAATGAATACGCCTAGCGAAATCACTATTCACGTCGCTAACGAATTAATTCCAAATTAATTCGTTCGCCCGATTAAAATCCAATTTTAATTCCGCGTCGAAATCCAATTTCGTATAATATATCGAATATATTATCTTATCGATTAATTCCAAATTAATCGTTCTCTCTCTTTAATGATACTTTATCCGAGATAAAATATCTCGGTAATTAATCCCAGATTAATTTTCTCTCTCTAGAAATTAATCTTCTCTCTTTACTAATTAATCCCAGATTAATCATAGTGCGAGTCATACATCATCGGTGAATCTTTGGGAAGCGACCCATGAGATCTCCGGATATGTTGGCAGTAAATACGGTCGTCGGACTATCCGAACACGTAAGTACCCGTACTACATTTATACCGATTTACAAGACAAGGTTGGCTTCTAGCAAAGCGCCATGCCTACCCAATTATCCAGAATATTCTTACAGGAATATATAGATCTGTATCAAGCGTAGTATACCGTAGTATTGCGTATATCAGCCCAGTATCGGATAGTCAAGTGCTAGGGCTGGGGCTGGATAAGTGTCTGCCCCGTCCGAAGCACATGTCGGATGTCTGGTAACTAGTCTCTATAATCGGATATACATGACCTTGTCATAATATCCCGATGGCCGGCCAGCACTTAAGAGCACTAATACCGTATCCTGCGTGACATCATCTCCACTTGACTGGAGTGATACTTCCGTCTTGACATCACACCCAATACACTACGACTCTCTGATAAACCCAGAAGTGGTGTACGCAGAACCGGTTAAAGCCCTGTACCACCAAGACCAAAGTCTGCCGATTATCGTAAGAATTAGCGATGTAAGTCTCAGGTTAAGACTATATACACACCTACCTTGATTTCGGCCTCCCATAGACACATAGTCATAATACAATGGGATTCCGAGGGGTCTATCTAGAGCGAAGCTGTTTCCCGTACCATCGGTGAAACACGACCTCCTATCGCACTTGCATAAGTATCCGATACTTATATATGAGAACTATGTCGTTGTGCCCTCACAACGCACACAAGTGCAATACTAGCCTATTCCGCATTATCGATGTCCAACCTCGATAATACTCCGGCTAGGGATATTCAATGATTAAACCTTCGGGGACTGATATTGTCTCATATCATTCTCAGTCCAGGAACTAATCATAGGGACCCTCTCTTTCATTTATTATATCTATGGTGATCTAATCACAAATGATGAGAGTGCAATTTCCTTGTCACATAGTTAATTTGCTACAACAACACAGTGTGATCTGTGCAAATAGTGACGCTATGGGCCATTTTGTCCAACAAAACAGATAGGTAAAAATATTAAAACATCACGGTTGGACCGTTGTGGAAATACTTAAGCAATAAGTTTCTGGATTATTTGAAAGAATATGATATTCTTTCATAATGGACTCCTCCCGGAACACCTCAATTGAGTGGTGTGTTCGAACGGAGAAACCAGACTTTGTTTGGACGGGTAAGGTTAATAATGAGTCGCACTGAGCTACCAATTTCCTTCTAAGGATACGCATTGACATGCCAATACTTATTTTGAATAAGGTTCCGACAAAATCTATTGGACGAACTCCATATGAAATATGGACAGGAAAGAAATGGGTTCTCATTCCTGAAGATTTGGGAATGCTGGGCATATGTTTGGATGATACAAAACTACAACCCAAATTGGATAAGTGCCTATTTATAATTGGTTATCCTAGGGAAACCAAATGATATATCTGTACCACAATCTTCTAATACACAAGAACCGCGTAGGTTAGAGAGAGTCAGGAAACAACCTAAGAGGTATGGGTTTCTAATCTCACCTCATGTAGATGTCAATCTTATTGAGGAATACGAACAGACTACGTATGAGGAAACGATACAAGGTATCAATTTCGGTTTATGGCAAAGTGTCATGAAGTCCGAAATGGATTCCATGTATACCAACCAAGTTTGGACACTGGTTGATATATCGGAAGGCATTATGCCTAATGATAGTAAATGAGTCTTCATGGTGAAGAAAAACATTGATGGCAACATACAAACGTACAAAGCTAGGCTTGTAGCGAAATGGTATCGTCATCAACATGATGTCGATTACGACGAAACCTTTTACCCGTTGCCATGATTAAATCCATTCGGATAATGCTTGCAAGTGCTGCATAAATTTCGTTTATGAAATATGACAGCTGAACGTAAAAACCGCTTTCCTTAACGGAAACCTTTTGGAGGATGTTTACCAAATCTTGACTGTTTTATCGTGCCGAAACATGCAAACAAGGTTTGCAAGTTAATTCGATCCATTTATGGATTGGAACAAGCATTGTCTTCTTGGAACCAACGTTTTGATGAGATCATAATGGTATGTGGTTTCATTCAAAACAAAGATGATTCTTGTGTATATAAGAAGGTTAGTGTGAGCGCACTTACATTGGATGTCTTAAACATTGATGATGTATTATATCTTGGAAATAACATTCCCATGTTAACAATCGGTGAAAGCTTGAATTTCATTAAAATTCTCCATAGACATTCTTGGGAGAGGCAACCTTTATTCTAGGAATAAGGATCTAATTGGATAGATCTAAAAGTGTTGGCACTCTCCGAGAACCTGTACATTGAAAGATATGTACGTGACCTGGTGTCTCATATTCTTTGAGCATATGGAGTCAAAATCAGGCCGATCTAGGTGATGGTCACTGGATTGTTGTAAAGAACATCATTGAGTATCTTAGACGAACTAAGGATGCTTTCTTAAGATATGGAGAATGAGAACTGGAGGTGACTTGGTTCACCGTTGCAAGTTTCCAAACCGATGAAGACGACTATAAGTCGCAATAAGGGTACATAATTATGTTTGAACAACGGAACAGTGAGCTGGAAATCTTCCAAGTAAGATATTGTTGCTGATTCAACAAAAGAGGAATACATTACTGCAGTGGAGGCAGCAGAATAAGCATTTTGAATCTATAAAATTCCTAATTAGATTAGGAGTAGTTCTGTTAGCAGCTGAGCTGGGCTACATCACATGCTAAAGAATTACGGTCTCATCAACGATCCAAGTATGTACTTCGACGGATTTATCTGATTCTTGAGATCATACATCGTGGCAATGTGATGATCGAATAAATCATTTCAGATGATAACCTTGCAAATCCACTGGCGAAAGCGATATCTCAGCATAAACATGAGCGACCCGTACATAGTTCAGGTGTTAGACATTTGAGTGATTGGCTATAGGCCAAGTGGGAGATTGTTGGATAATTATGACCCATACCATCACTATTTTGTAAAGAACATGGTGTTCTTGTACAAATTAACTATGTGACAAATGAAATGGCTCTTTTATTCATTTTGTAATTGGATTACATATATATATATATATAAATGATAAAAGTCCATATGATTAGTACCAGATTAATAAGATATGACTGTATTAATCCACGAAAGGTTCAATCATTAAATATCCGTAGTCATATATTATCGAGACTGGACATCAATAATGCGGAATAGGCTAGTATCGTACTTGTGCACGTTATGGAAGCTTAATGACAAAGTTCTCATATATTTAAGTATTGGATACTTATTAAAGTGTGATAGGACGTTCTGTTTACCAATGGTTCGGGAACAGCTTTGCTCTGGATAGACCCCTCAGAATCCCATTGGTAGTATGACTATGTGTCTATGGGAATCTGAATCAGAGTAGGTGTATTTGGTCTTAACCTGACACTTGCATCGCTAATACTTGCGACAATCAATACGCTTTGGTTCTGGTCATCCGGGGCTTTACCAGGTTCTCTGTACGCCTCTTCTGGCTTTACTGAGAATCGTAGTGTATTGGATGTGATGTCAAGATGAAAGTATCACTTCAGTCAGATGAAGATGATGATCACGTAGGATACGGGACCAGTACTTTTAAGTACTGCAGTCATCGGGATAATATGACTAGGTCATGATTATCCGATTATAGAGACTAGTAGCCAGTGATCCGATATATTATTTGTTGGGTTTATAGGTTAGTCCCAAGATCAATTTAAGCATAGAAACATGTGTGAATACTCAAAAGAAGTATGTGGGAATCATACTTACATAGATCGGATTTGCGATGCAACGAACAACAAAAATCTTCAAGCTTTTTCTTCCATGTAGGTCACGGCAAAGCCCTCCTTTTTGTGCTCTATTTGCTCGGCCAAGCCCCAAGCTTGGGTGTGCATTCCATGCCCATGGGTGGGTTTCCCTATCACCTTCGTATGACTCCTAATGTGTGCTAGCACCTCAAAAAATTTGCCGTAAATCTTTCCCTTTGCTTCTCTTTGTTTTCGGCAATTGCAGATTTTGGAGAAGAAAATGGCCCAAGGCCGAGAGAGTGGAGAGAGAAAGAAGAAATTTGTTAGTTGCTTTTGATTTCCTAAATCAATTAATGATATACCAAATTCAAAAAATGGTATATAGCATTTAAGACATCCAACCACCACCATCAATCACTCAAAAGTGACAAGTTGTCAATCACTCAAAGTGACAAGACATCCATCACTTGATTGACTAGTGATTTGACGCTTGATGTGACTTGTGGGCCGCACTTGATTCGAAATGTGAGTGGGCCCGCAAATAATCCCAGGCTCGGTTCTCTAATTCCGAATTAACGAATTTTCCGTTGTGAAATAATTAAATCAAATTCAATTAAATAATTTGACCTAGCAAAATTACTATTCACGTCGCTAACGAATTAATTCTAAATTAACTCATTCGTCCGAATTAAAATCTAATTTTAATTTCGCGTCGAAATCCAATTTCGTATAATATATCGAATATTCAGACTTCCATAGACACATAGTCATACTACCAATGGAATTTCGAGGTTCTATCCAGAGCGAAGCTGTTTTCGTACCATCGGTAAACACAACCTCCTATTACACTTGCATGAGTATCATATACCCAAATATATGAGAACTGTGCCATTATGCACCCACAACGCGCACAAGTGTAATACTAGTCTTTTACGCATTATCAATGTCCAATCTCGATAATACTCCGACTAGGGATATTTAATGATTAAACCTTCGTGGATTGATACTGTCTCATATCATCTCAATCCGGAACTAATAATAAGGATCTTCTATCATTTATATATCTTGGTAATCTAATTACAAATGATAAAAGGGCAATTTCTTTTGTCACATAGTTAATTTGTACAACAACACCATGATCTGTACAAATAGTTATGCTATGGGTCATAATTTTCCAACAATCTCCCACTTGGCCTATAGCCAATCACTCAAGTGTCCTACACCCGAACTATGTACGGTTCGCTCAAACTTCTACTGAGGAAATGCTTTCGTCAGCGGATTTGCGTTGTTATCATCTGATGCGATTTATTCGATCATCACATCGCCACGATGTATGATCCGAACGAATCAGATGAATATTGAAGTATATATATGGATCGTTGATGAGACCATTAATTCTTTAGCCTGTGCTGTAGCCTAGCTCAGCTGCTAACAGAACTACTCCTAATCTGATTAGGATTATTATCGATCCAAAAGGCTTCTATTGCTGCCTCAGCTGCAGCAATATTCCGCTTTTGTTGTTTATTCGGTAACATCATCTTGCTTGGAAGAGTTCCAGCTCATTGTTCCGTTATTCAAACTATATAATACCTTTTTTTACGACTTCTAGTCTTTTTATTTTATCGGTTTGGAAACTTGCAGCAGTGATCCAAGTCACTTCAAGTTCTCTATAAGACAGTATCATTGGATCATCTAAGATACTTAAGGATGTTCTTAACATCAATCCAGTGACTATCACTTGGATTGGCCTGATTGTTACTCCATATGCTCAAAGCATATGAGACACCAGGTCGCGTACATTTCTTTCAATGAATGAGTTCTCGGAGAGTTCCAACAACTTTTAGATCTATCCCAGTAGATCTTTATTCCTAGAATAAAGGTTGTCTCTCCCAAGAATTCTACAGAGAATTTTCATGAAAGCCAAGCTTTCCAAGAAATGATATATCATCATTATTTAGGACATTGATTGTCAGTGCGCTCCCACTAACCCTCTTATGTACACAAGAATAATTTTCATTTTGAATTAAATCATATACCACTATGATTACATCAAAACGATTGTTCCAAGAACGCTATGTTTGCTTCAATCCATAAATGGATCGAATTAACTCGCAAACCTTGTTTGCTCGTTTTAGTACGACAAAACCTTCAGGATGTTGTAAACATCCTCCAAAAGGTTTCCGTTAAGGAAATTGGTTTTGGCATTCAGCTGCCATATATTATGAATGAAACATGCAGAATTAGCAAGCATTATCCAAATGGATTTAACCAAGGCAACAGGTAAAAGGTTTCGTTGTAATCGACACAATGTTGATAACGATACCTTTCCGCTACAAGCTCAGCTTAGTACGTTGGTATGTTGCCTTCCATGTATGTCTTCCTTGAAGACTTATATAGTACCAATAGACACAATGCCTTCCGGTACAACAACCAATGTCTAAACTTGGTTGGTATACATGGAATCCATTTCGGACTTCATGGCACTTTCCCATAATAGGGAGTCGATACCTTGTATCACTTCCTCATACGTAGTCAGTTTGTATTCCTCAATAAGATTGACATCTTTACGAGATGAGATCAGAAACCCATCCCAGGTTTGTTTTCTGACTCTCTCTGACTTACGCGGTTCTTCTGTATTCGAAGATTATTGGTATAGTTTCATCCTTGATGAACTATCTCTGTTCCATTAAAAATCGGTGCCTGGAATAGTATTACTTCGATTTTCATTGAGTTTTTTACTTTCCTCCCACTTACCACGCATATAGGTATTCCTCTTAGGAAAACCGCATGGCGAGCAACAATTACATTGTTCCTCGTGATTGTATAAGTACTATACTTTTGGTTTCCCTAGGATAACCCACAACTTAGGCACTTATCCGATTTGGTTTCTAGTTTGGTATCATCCAAACATATCCCCACATTCCCAAATCTTCAGGAATGAGAAAACCTGAATTCTTTCCTGTTCATATCTAATATGTAGTCTGTCAAACAGATTTTTATGGAACCTTCTTCAAATAAGTGTTGCACTATTTAATGCGTGTCCCTTGAAGGAAAATAGTAGCTCAGAGCGACTTATGATTAACCTTATCATTCCAACAAAATTCGTTTCTAGTTTCTCTGTTCGGATACACCGTCAAATGACGTGTTCCGGGATGAGTCCTCATTGAAAGAATACTATATTCTTTCATGTATTTGAGAAACTTATTGCTTAGTATTTTCCATCATGGTCTAACCGTGACAGTTTTAATGTTGGACAAAATGATCCATAGCGTCACTATTTGCACAGATCATTGTGTTGTTGTAGCAAATTAACTATGTAACAAGGAATTGCACTCTCGTCGTTTGTGATTAGATCACCTTAGATATATAAATGAAGAGAGGTCCCTATGATTAGTTCCTGGATTGAGATGATATGAGACAGTATCAGTCCGCGAAGGATTAATCATTAAATATCCCTAGCCGTAGTATTATCGAGACTGGACATCGATAATGCGGAATAGGCTAGTATTGCACTTGTGCGCGTTGTGAGGGCACAAGCATAGTTCTCATATATATAAGTATTGGATACTTGTGCAAGTGCGATAGGAGGTCGTGTTTCACCGATGGTACGGGAAACAGCTTCGCTCTGGATAGACCCTTCGGAATCCCATTGGTATTATGACTAGGTGTCTATGGGAGGCCGAAATCAAGGTAGGTGTGTATAGTCTTAACCTGAGACTTACATCGCTAATACTTACGACAATCGGTAAACTTTGGTTTTGGTGGTGGGGGATCTTAACTGGTTTCTGTGTTCACCTCTTCTGGGTTTATCAGGAATCGTAGTGTATTGGATGTGATGTCAAGACGGAAGTGTCACTCCAGTCATAATGGAGATGATGTCACGCAGGATACGGTATTAGTGCTCTTAAAAAGTGATGCGCATCCAATCGTGATATTATGACCAGGTCATGAATATCCGATTATAGAGAACTAGTTACCAGACATCCGATATGTGTTTCGGACGGGGCAGACACTTATCCAGCCCCAGCCCTAGCACGTGATTATCCGATACTGGGCCAATATGCACAATACAATTGTATACTACGCTTGATACAGATCTAGATATTCTTTGATGAATATGTCCGGAGAACCTGGGAAGACTTGGTGCTTTGCTAGGAGTCGACCTTGTCTCGTAAATCGGTAGAACGTAGTACTTGGTACGTACGTGATTCGGATACTCCGACGACCGTATTTACTGCCAGATTATCCGGGGATCTCATGGGTCGCTTCCCGATAATCCACCGATGACGCACTACTCGCACTCTTGAATAATCTGGGATTATAAAGAAGAGAGAGAGAAAATTAATCTAGGATTAATAACGGAGATATTTTATCCGGGATAAATGTCGTCTAAAGAGAGAGAACGATTAATTTGGAATTAATCGATAAATTAATATATTCGATATATTAATGAAATTAGATTTCGACGCGGAATTAAAATTAGATTTTAATTCGGGCAAACGAGTTAATTCAGAATTAATTCGTTAGCGACGTAAATAATAATTTCGCCAGGCGAATTATTTATTTAAATTCGATTGAATTAACGTCGTGACGTAAGCTCGGTATTTCAGAAATATCGAACCCAAACGCGTTAGTGCACGTGGGCCCACTTTCATTTGGAAACGTGTGGGGCCCACATGACACATGTCATATTATGCTTATTTGACACTCTAATGCTTGCATGGAGATTGTGTACATTGCACTCAATGTTATTGCATGGAAATTGAGTGTTTGACACTCTAAGCTATTGCATGTGTTGTGTCATAAATTTATTATTAATTTAATAAATTATGGCATAAATATAAATTGATTTTTGGTAAATCATTTTATTAACTTAATACAACTTCTTTCTCTCTCAATTTCTCTCTTCTCCTCTCACGCCCAAATGAAGAATTCTTCACTGGTTTGGAACCAGAAATGGCGTGAACAAAGGGAAGCCAAGAGTGGTTTCTCATGGTGAGAAATCAAGTGCTAGCACACTACGAGTCTTGCGAAGGTGGTAGGGAGGTTCCCACATGAGACGGGATCCATCCGACGAGGATTGGAGCTCCGTTTTCTTCACCCAATTTTCTGTTTTGCAGGGCAGTGGACTGCATGCAGTGGGCGTGAAAGGCAGTGCGTTTTGGGCTTGAATCGTCTCAAATCGACTCAACCGATCAATGTGAGTATTCCGCTACCTCCGTTGATGTGTTCACACATAATTTCATGTCTTGTTTGACCTTGGGACCTTATAGAAAACCAACATTTATACTTTAGCGGTCTGTTTGTCTACTTCGTGTCGAAACTCTTTGAATTCATCAAAAGTTTCCTATTCGTGTTTCAAAAGAAACACATAACCATAACGCGATGCCACATCAGTAAAGGTTACGGAATGTTCATATCCACCCTCTAGCCTAGTTAGACATGGGCCCCAATTACGTCATTATGAACGAGGGCTAACAGATCGGTGGCATTTGCACTTTTACCAAGTAAAAAGTATTTCAGGCACTTTGCCTAATAAACTAGATTCGTAGACATTATTTGAATAGAATCAAATCCGTCATAATATCCACTCTTCAAAGTGTGGATATACGAGTCTTGTTAATTGTATCCCAGACAATAATGCCACTTATAGTCTCAACTGATTAAATCAGTTGAGCTATTTGTTTGTCATGTTATACGTTTGAGATTTATTTATATTCAAAAATAAATATTATTATTCACATCTAATGTTTTATCTCAATATCATCTTTATAAAATAAAACACTTTAGTGTTCTATAATATAAAGGTATACCCGCAACGGGTTAAACCCTGATATAGAGATAATGTTTCTAGTCAAACTAGTTACGTTGTAACAGTTTCCTAATTTAAGTACACACCGAAAGGTAGTTTCTAAACTTAGGTATCTGCAGTTAAAAAAACGACTATTGTCCCGTTTCATTTACAGATAGATCTCAATGAAGTCAGTATCCTGCTTGTCAGCAGATTCTGCACATCAGTACATATTTATGCACCACACTCAGTATCTAAAATCCAATTTTAATACTAGTAGCGAACATGTTTATGACAAACATATTTGAAGTCGGAGCCTTGCCCCTCTTCACTTCCTTCATGTCTGCCTTGTCCATACGGCAGTCACGCTTCCAGTGACCCCGTTTGCCACAGTTTAGGTAGATATTTTGTTATATGTCCTTTGTCTTCCCAGAAGATTATAATGATTTGCCTTTGCCCCTTTTCACACCCAGAAGCCTTTGGCCAAGCCTTGGCCTTCCGGAATGTCGATGTAAGGTGCGCCTTGCGCTTCTTCCCTTATTGCAAACATCGGCTTTGTCTCCTTGAGTATAGACATTAAATCTCCAAGAGTTTTCTATTCCAATTTTTACTTCTAAGATCTATGGAAGATCTATGAAGATCCTTCAATTTCATTATCATACTATAATGATCTAATCCTGTGTTCTGATTAAGAAATTAAGGAGTCTTTGCGGCAAGCATAATGCATTAAGCACTAAAGTTATCATCACATGAATATTCCAAATATCATGTTCTACTATTTGCTTAACTCCGGGCTTAGGCTCGAGACGTCACTATATCAAATAATTAACTTCTCGGTTACCCAGGACTATCCTGAGATTTTATTCCCAATTTGAAAATTAAAGCCGTTTAAAATATTTTTTACCCATGTTGATCTTTTAAATGCTAATATTTCAGTTATCTTGATTGCTATAGTCCAACTATCCAATCAACGATTTTAGGTACTATTGATTATAATGATTTTAATACTCTAACTATATAATCAACTATAATTTAATAGGTTAAATTCAATTATATTGATTACTATAATCCAATTATAAAATCAACTATTAATTGAAGTAGTTTGAATACAGTCCAACTGTTTAATTAAAACAACGATTAAATATTAGTCCAACAAATATATTAATTTATATTGACGAAAAATTGAAATGAGCGCGTATTGGCAAGTAACTAAACGAATATTGCAAATTTAATACTTGCCTCCCACTATTTTTCGGCGAGCCTCTAACCCTCTGTAGAGTACTCGGGAAACCTTGTTTCCTAGTGGGCTAGGATCCCATTAAATAACACACAATCTTGACTTTGCCCAACAAATTGTATGATAATTAACTAGGTAGATCTCTAAGATCAATTGGATCCCATCCAATTCCTAGATCCAGTAGGTGGACATCCAAGTCCGAAACATATATCCTATATATGCCAATATATCCAATATATTCCCTAACCATTTTCCTCTGAATCAATTAAGCCTTGGCTTTGGCACAACAAACTTAATGATCCTAGTTAAGCGGAACCCATTGACCATAGAAAGCTTTGTAATCGATGTCGAAGGACAAGAAGTGATCTTGACTTTGGCCAACAAATCACAACTTGGACAATACACCGATATGGAACAAAGTTTCATGATTCAAACACATCCGCGACGGAAAAAAGGTCTTGACTTTGGCCAACAAACCAGTGCCAATCTTGGATCTTGAGTAAGAATCACTCAATGGAAGGAAAAACACTTAATATGTGTTGAGTGTTTTTCGCGTAATTGGCAACCAATTAATTATCTTTGTTAGGTCTCATCATCATACACCCTTAAACATGCATTCTAAAAACATAATAAGGCGCGTATAAATAAAATAATAATGATATGCAGATTGATACTTAAACACATTGTTCCTAGAACAAATCTCTCCATTTCCTCTCTCCCGCTAGCACAAGTATTACTTCTACCTGATTACATAACACTTCTAAAGAAACCTCATTTACATTGAGGGGAATATGTGAGAAGAGAAATACAAAGAGTGAAAAGGTAATAGGCTGGACACGCAGGTCCAATTAATAAATTCTAAATTTATTACAACAATTTCCAAAATTGCCCTCACCCATCTAATATCCATCCGATATACATTATTCATACATCGCATCCATGTATTCACACAAAGCATGTTATCAATCAATCTAATCCAATTAATTAATCTGAAATTTAATGACCATCCAATGTTCAAACAACGATTTGATTTTGCGCGAGTAAAACTCGTTTTGCGAATAAGTACTCAAAGTACGAATTCTTGAATTATATTAAACTATAATATTAAATCCAATTTAATTTGTATTAATACTAATTCTATATTAATTCTAAATTAAATAATTACACTTTTTAATGTGCCTTTACGACTTAGATTCTAAATCTAATCGTTACGGGTCTCAAAGCCCAATTAACATCCAATGTTAATTTAATTAAAGTCCAATGGGCTTTTAATTAATTTCATAAGGCATGGACATTTGGTCAATATGGGTCAAACCCAAATACCAAAACCCAATTAAGGAATCACCCTTATTTGCCAAGAAACCAATTTAGGCCCATTAGTCCCAATTAAAGTTAAAGGTCCATTAAGTCATAATTGGACTTTATGGATATGGTTTTGGGCCCAATTGGATCCAACCAATTAGCCTAAGCAAAACTTGGCCCAACCAAGCCCATTAAGCCCAATTACAACTTTACAAGCCCAATTCCAAATTTGGCCCAATTAAATTACCAATTTCCAAATTTCATAATTAATTAACCTAAAGTGTATGCCATAATTAATTAACTAAATTAATATTTCAAAACATCAATTTACATTATTAATTATGCTTATTATCATCAAAACATGTCCAACACATTTTAATCAAAAATCAATCATTTTCATGCATAGTGGTCACGACAATTTGGGGATTTCTTTGTCCGATTCGGTTTCAATCCAATTAAATCCTAAATCAACATTACCCAAATGATTTCAACTCTTCAATTAATGATATACCAAATTCAAAAAATGGTATATATCATTTAAGCCATCCAACCTGTTAGACATTATGACCAATAGCGTCACTGTTTTGTAAATGATATTGTATTATTGTACAAAATTAACTATGTGATAATGAAATTGCCTTTTGCCGTTTTGTAAATTATTTACTTTGATATATTAATGGCAAAAGTCCATATGATTAGTTCCGTATTGAGATGATATGAGACAATATCAATATAAAAGGTTTAATCATTAAATATCCCTAGTCGAAGTATTATCGAGATCGGACATCGATAATGCAGAATAGACTAGTATTGCACTTGTGCACGTTGTGATGGCACAACGACATAGTTCTTATATATTTAAGTATTGGATACTTATGCAAGTGCGATAGGAGGTTGTGTTTTACCGATGGTACGGAAAACAGCTTCGCTCTGGATAGACCCCACGGAATCCCATTGGTAGTATGTCTGCGTGTCTATGGGAGGCCGCATCAGGGTAGGTGTATATGGTCTTAACCTGAGACTTGCATCGCTAGTACTTGCGACAATCGGTAAACTTTGGTTTTGGTGGTTCAGGGCTTTAACCGGTTCTGTGTACGCCTCTTCTGGGTTTATCGAGAATCGTAGTGTACTGGATGTGATGTCAAGATGGAAGTGTCACTTCAGACATATGGAGATGATGATCACGTAGGATACAGAACTAGTACTCTATAAAAGGTTGCAACCGTCGGGACAATATGACCAGGTCAGGATTGTCCGATTTAAAGAGACTAGTTGTTTGATGTCCGATATATGTTTCGTACGGGGCATACACATTTCCAGCCCCAGGCCTAACATATGATCGTCCGATACTGGATCGATGTATGCGATACTACGGTATACTACACTTGATAAAGATCTAATATTCCAATATGAATATTTCTGGAGAATTGGGTAGGCATGGCGCTTTGCTAGAAGCCAACCTTGTCTTGTAAATCGGTAAAAACATAGTACGAGGTACGTACGTGTTCGGATTATCCACGACCGTATTTACTTATTTACTGCCAACATATCCGGAGATCTCTTGGGTCGATTCCTGAAGATTCACCTATGATGTTTGATTCGAACTTTATTAATCTTGGATTAATTACGGAGAAACTTTATCTTGGATAAAATGCCTAATTAGGAAAGAGAACGATTAATTTGTAATTAATCGATAAAATAATATATTCGATATATTAAACGAAATTAGATTTCGACGCGGAATTCAAATCGGATTTTAATTCGGGCAAACGAATTAATTTAGAAATAATTCGTTAGAGATGTGAATTGTAATTTCGCTAGGCATAATTATTTAATTTACATCGCGACAGAAATTCGTTAATTCATAATTAGCGAAACCGAGCCCGAAAGTGTTTGCGGACACATTCGTATTTTTAAACGAGTGAGACCCGCAAATCACATCGCGAAGTCTCATCACTTGACACGACTAGTTGATGGATGTATCTAGTCACCTTTATTGATGATACATTGTCACTATCTCAATGTAAGTAGGTGAGGCCATTTAATGGCTTTTTGGGAGGGAAAACTTTTTTCACGTTTTTGGAGGGATATTACCAAATATTTTTTGGTAATTGTTATCTCATTATTCACGGTTTTTTGAAAACAAAAAAAGTGAAAAGCAAAGTATACCAAAAGCCTTCTCTCCCTTTCTTCTTGCTCACGCCGTGAGCTTCATTTAGGCAAGAAAAAATGTTTTTCATCTTCTCCATTTTGCTAGCACAATGAAGGATCAAAGGAGGTGATAGGGAAACAACCTTGGAGCTTGGAATACTAAAAGGCTTGAAGCTTCTTCTTCATTTCTCCTTGGCTGAAAGTTTCCTCCTTGAAGACTCAAGGATTTTCTTCATCATTTTTCATCACAAGCTTTGTAAGTATGATTCCGCCATGCTTCAAGCTTTGCATGTATAAATCGTGTGTTTCATTTGCTTATACTTTCTTTGGGACTAATAATAGAAACCTACAATGGTATCACGGAGCCATGTTTAAGCATGAAATACATTAGGGTTAATTTGGGGAAAATTGATTGAAGCATGTTCTTGTGAAATTTGATGATAAAGTATGCTTATATGTATGTTATATGATATTATACATGATCAATTTTGAGAAAAATGCATTGGATGATTTTTCCCCAAAATTATTGCTTTGGCCGAAAATGGAGGTCCTTGCTCTGAAGCATGTTCTTGTGAAATTTGATGATAAAGTATGCTTATATGTATGTTATATGATATTATACATGATCAATTTTGAGAAAAATGCATTGGATGATTTTTCCCCAAAATTGTTGCTTTGGCCGAATATGAATGTTCTTGCACTGGATTGTAATTTTTTTTGTTACAAGTTCATTAGATGACTTAAAACATATACGGGACTTAGATGAGTGATTCAATCGGATTGAAAAACAAATCGAACCAAAAATCCCTCTTGGCCGAATGCAATATGGCATTTTAAAGGACTTGAATTTTTTTTTGTTCAAATAAATGTTGGACATGTGTTTTGAACAAGTGATGATTAATAAATTAAATTGGTGTTTTGGAATATTTGGTTTAATGATTAATCATGGATTTACACTTTAATTAATGGAATTTTAAAATTTGAAATATTAAAATTTAATTAATGGGCTTAATTGTAAAATTGGGCTTGTGTTATTATATTTGGGCATAATGGGCTTGGTTGGGCCAAGTAGATTTGGGCCAAAAGGATTGGATCCAATTTGAGCTTAAATCACTACATTAAGTCCAAATATAGTAAAATGGGCTTTAATGTTTAATTGGGCCTTATGGGCTTGAAATTGATTTTATGGCATTTAAGGGTGATTCCTTATTTGGGCTTGGTAATTGGTTTTGACCCACATTGACCAAAGCCCAAGCCTTAATAAATCAATTGAAAGCCCATCGGACTTTAATTAAACAACATTGGATGTTAGTTGGGCTTGGAGACCCAATTAGATTAGATTTAGAATCTAAGTCTTTAAAAGCACATTAAAAGTGTAAACATTTAATTTGGAATTAAATAAATTGAATTAGTATTGAATACGACTAAACTGGATTTAACGAGTAGTTCGATATAATTCATGAATTCGTACCTTATTTACTTATTCTCAAACGAGTTGGACTCGTGCAAAATCAAACCGTTGTTTGAACATTGGATGATCACTTAAACAAAGACTAATTAATTGGATTAGATTGGTTATAAAACATGTCTTGATTGAATATATATGTATATGATGAATGAATAGTGTATATCAGATGGATATTAGAAGGAAAGGGTAATTTTAGAAATTATTGTAAATTTTGAATTTATAAATTGGACCTGCGTGTCCAGCCTTATCTCTTTTATCTCTTTGTATTCTTTTCTCACCTAATTCCCCTCAATGTAAATGAGGTTTCTCTTATTGTATAATGTAATTGGGTAGAAGTAGAATAATGCTAGCGGGGAGAGGAAAGGGAGTGATTTGTTCTAGGAACAAGTTGTTTTATATATCCATCCGTATATCACTATTAATTTACTTTACGCGCTTTATGATGCTTTAGAAGCATGCTTAAGGGTGTATGATGATGAGACCTAACAAAGATAATAAATTGGTTGCCAATTACGCAAAAATCCCTCAATCTATATTAAGCGATTATCCTTCCGTTGAATGATTCTTGTTCAAGATCCAAAATTGGCATTGGTTTGTTGGCCAAAGTCAAGACCTTTGTCAATTGAGGATGTACTTGAATCATGAGAGTTTTGTTCCACATCGGGTCTTGTCCAAGTGTGATTTGTTGGCCAAAGTCAAGATCATTCTTGTCCAACGACATTGATTACGAAACTTTCCTGTCAATGGGTCCCGCTTAACCGGAATCATTAGGTTTTTTATGCCAAAGCCAAGGCCTAGATGATTCGGAGGATATGGTTAGGAAAATGTATTAGATACATTGGCATATGTAATGTACATATGTTTTGGATTTCGATGTCCACCTAACCGGATATAGGAATTGTATGGGATCCAATTGATCTTTGAGATCTACCTAGTTAAATAGCATACAGCTTGTTGGCCAAAGTCAAGGTTGTGTGTTATTTAACGGGATCCTAGCCCACTAGGAAATAGGATTTCCCGAGTTCTCAACAGAGGGTTAGAGACTTGATGAAAATAGTGGGAGGCTAGTATTGAATTTGCTATTTCCTTCAGATACTTAGCCTTACGCGTCTTTCAATATTATTTCGTCTATTTATTAAAATTAGTTGGACTAATACATTGTTAATTTTTTGTAACAGTTTGACTGTACCCATTTTTTCGTTAACTAGATAGTTGGACTATCGTAGTTGAGATGGCAAGCAAGGGAAATGTCCGAGACATCATCATGGGTGTCAATGTCTTTAAGGGAACAAACTTCGCTGATTGGGAAATGAACCTAAGGATAGTCCTTGAGGCTGAGAGGATGCTGTACACTATACAGATACCTCTCCCGCCTAAGACCACTAACCCATTTGAGCTGGAGTTATGGAAAACTCACAGCGATGATTGTGACACTGCTCAGGCTATTATGTTAGCTTCGATGACTCAGCACTTTCGTCGCCAGAATAAGGACTTGGATCCTTATAATATGATGGCTAGACTGAGAGATCTCCACCACACCAACAAGCGGATTGAGAGGTACGAGTTGTGAAGAAACTCTTCCGCGCCCGAATGACTGAAGGCGCATCAGTTGAGGCCCACGGGCCTCAAATGATCACTGATATTGATGAGTTGGCAAATATGGGAATAGTCTTGGAGGCTGAGCTGACCGTAGATTTGATCTTACAGTCACTTCCTGATTCTTGGAAACAAATCATAATCAACTATAAGTTGATGGACACAGATGACTCTCTTGGAGAGCTGTTATCCATCTTGAAGGAGTCTGAAAAAGAACTCCAAAAAGGGGGCAAGCGCGAGGCGCACTATGCATCGACCTCTCAGAGGCCAAGGGCTGGGCCCAAAGCTACTGGAGGGGTGAGGAACAAGAAACATAAGAAAAAGGGTAAAGGCAAGTTGACAAAAGCTTCTGGGAAGCCAAGGGACAAGTCTCAAGATGTATGCCTCAACTGCGGCAAGAAGGGTCACTGGAAACGTGACTGCCGAATGGGCAAGGGACACATGGAGGATATCAAGGCAGGCAAGGCACTAGCCTCTGGTATGTTTGTTATTGAGATAAATATGACTACTTCTAGTTTTAAAAATTGGATTTTTGATTCTGGTTGTGCTGCTCAATATGTACTGATTTGCAGGATTTGCAGAATAGCAGGATGCTGGCTTCGGGGGAGGTTGATCTACGAGTCGGAAATGGAACTCAAGTTGCTGTTTTGGCTGTATGGACTTTTGTTTTGGAATTGCCCTCGGGGCATGTGCTTAAACTTTTGAACTGTTTTTATATACCTAGTTTGACTAGGAATATCATATCTGTATCTTTGTTAACCCAGCATGGGTACACTTTTGTATTTAGAAACACTGGGTGTTATTTATATAAGATGATGCAGAAATTTGCACTGCTGTTGAAAATAATGGCCTTTATATTTTGAATATAAACGAATCTCCTAAACATAAAATAACAACAAAAGGCTCAAAAGGAGTAATCTAAAAGATGAAGCTTATATGTGGCATTGTCGTCTAGGACACATTAACAAGACTCACATATCCACACTTTCGAAGAGTGGGTACTTGGACGGATTTGATCCTAATTCATATGATTTCTGCGAATCTTGTCTTTTAGGCAAAATGCCTAAATCACCTTTTAGTAGTAAAGGTGAACGTGCCACAGAACTGTTAGCCCTCGTTCATTACGACGTATGTGGGCCCATGTCTAGCCAGGCTAGAGGTGGATATCATTACTTATTAACCTTTACGGATGATGCATCTCGTTATGGTTATGTGTATCTAATGAGACACAAGTCGGAAACTTTTGAGAAATTCAAAGAGTTTCGACACGAAGTAGAAAAACAAACAGGCAAGAGTATTAAGACATTGCGGTCGGACCGTGGTGGCGAGTACTTAAGTTATGAGTTTCAAGATTACTTGAAAGAATATGGTATTCTTGTTGGTTTATTATAAGGTCCCAAGATCAAATCAAGACATGAAATAATGCGTGAATACATCAACGGAGGTAGCGGAATACTCACATTGATCGGTTATGTCGATTTGAAGACGAATCAAGGCCAAAAACGTACTGCCCTTCACGCCAAACTGCAACAGTCCATTGTCCCTGCAAAACAAAATTTCGGGTCTCAAAACGAAGCTCCAAACTCCGTCGGATGAGTCCCGCCTCATGGGTGAACCTCCCTACCACCTTCGCAAGACTTGTAAGTGTGCTAGCACTTGAATTTTCACCATGAAAACCCACTCTAGCTTCCCTATTGCTCACGCCATTTCTGGTTCCAAACCAGTGAAGAATATCTTCATTTGGGCGTGAGAGAAGAGAGAAATGAGAGAGAAGAAGTTTTGTGTTAAGTTAAAATGATTTACAAAAATCAATTTATATATGCCATAATTTTTATTAAATAATAATAAAATTATGACACAAAACATGCAATGGCTTAGAGTGTCAAACACTCAATTTCCATGCAATAACATTGAGTGCATTGTACACTATCTACATGCAATGCATTAGAATGACATGTGTCATGTGGGCCCCACACGTTTCCAAATGAAAGTGGGCCCACGTGCACTCGCGCGTTCGGGTTCGATATTTCCGAAATACCGAGCTTACGTCGCGACGTTAATTCAATCGAATTTAAATAAATAATTGCGCCTGGCGAAATTATTATTTACGTCGCTAACGAATTAATTCTAAATTAACTCGTTTGCCCGAATTAAAATCTAATTTTAATTCCGCGTCGAAATCTAATTTCGTTTATATATCGAATATATTAATTCACCGATTAATTCCAAATTAATCGTTCTCTCTCTTTAGACGACATTTTATCCCGGATAAAATATCTCCGTTATTAATCCTAGATTAATTTTCTCTCTCTTCTATATAATCCCAGATTATACAAGAGTGCAAGTTTTGCGTCATCGGTGGATTATCGGGAAGCGACCCATGAGATCCCCGGATAATTTGGTAGTAAATACGGTCGTCGGAGTATCCGAATCACGTACGTACCAAGTACTACGTTCTACCGATTTACGAGACAAGGTCGACTCCTAGCAAAGCACCAAGTCTTCCCAAGTTCTCCGGACATATTCATCAAAGAATATCAAGATCTGTATCAAGTGTAGTATACAATTGTATTGTGCATATCGGTCCAGTATCGGATTGTCACGTGTTAGGGCTGGGGCTGGATAAGTGTCTGCCCCGTCCGAAACACATATCGGATGTCTGGTAACTAGTCTCTATAATCGGATATTCATGACCTGGTCATAATATCACGATTGGATGCGCATCACTTAAGAGCACTAATACCGTATCCTGCGTGACATCATCTCCATTATGACTGGAGTGACACTTCCGTCTTGACATCACATCCAATACACTACGATTCTCTGATAAACCCAGAAGAGGTGAACACAGAACTAGTTAAGATCCCCCACCACCAAAACCAAAGTTTACCGATTGTCGTAAGTATTAGCGATGTAAGTCTCAGGTTAAGACTATACACACCTACCTTGATTTCGGCCTCCCATAGACACCTAGTCATAATACCAATGGGATTCCGAAGGGTCTATCCAGAGCGAAGCTGTTTCCCGTACCATCGGTGAAACACGACCTCCTATCGCACTTGAACAAGTATCCAATACTTATATATATGAGAACTATGCCGTTGTGCCCTCACAACGCGCACAAGTGCAATACTAGCCTATTCCGCATTATCGATGTCCAGTCTCGATAATACTACGGCTAGGGATATTTAATGATTAATCCTTCGTGGACAGATACTGTCTCATATCATCTCAATCCAGGAAACTAATCATAGGGACCTCTCTTCATTTATATATCTATGGTGATCTAATCACAAATGACGAGAGTGCAATTTCCTTGTTACATAGTTAATTTGCTACAACAACACAATGATCTGGGCAAATAGTGACGCTATGGGTCATATTATCCAACAATCTCCCACTTGGCACATAGCCAGTCACTCGAGTGTCTAACACCCGAACTATGTAAGGTTCGCTCAAATTGCTGAGGAAAGGTTTTCGTCAGCGGATTTGTTTGATTATCGTTTGACGCGATTTATACGATCATCACATCGCCACGATGTATGATCCGAACGAATCAGATGATATAGAAGTATATATCTGGATCGTCGATGAGACCTTTAATTCCTTAGCCTGTGCTGACGCCTAGCTCAGCTGCTAACAGAACTATATCTAATCTAATTAGATTTATTATCGATCCAAATGGCTTCTATTGCTGCCTCAGCTGCAGCAATAATCCGCATTTGTTGTTTATTCGGCAACAGTTATCTTGCTCGGAATATTTCCAGCTCAGTGTTCCGTTATTCAAACTTTATAGTACCGCAGTATTTAATTGTTTGGAAACTTGCAGTGGTGATCCCAGTCACTTCAAGTTCTCCTTCTCCATAGTTTAAGATAGCATCTTTAGTTCTCAGAGATACTAACAGATGTTCTTAACTTCAATCCAGTGACTGTCACTTGGATTGACCTGATTGTGACTCCATATGCTTGAAGCGTATGAGACACCAATACAAGTACATTTTAAATGTACAATTTCCCAGAGAGTGTTAACAACTCCAAATCTATCCCAGTAGATCTTTATTCCTCTAATAAAGGTTGTTATCTCCCAGAATTCTACGGAGAATTTCTATGAAAGCCAAGCTTTCGACAATAGCTTTATGGGAATTTTCACTGTCAGTGCGCTCTCCCACTAACCTCCTTATATACACAAGAATTATTTCGTTTTGAGTCAAATCATAAACCATTATGATTATTTCAAAACGACAGTTCCAAGAACCTTATGCTTGCATCAATCCAAACATGGATCGAATAACCCGCAAACCTTGTTTGTCGGTTATACAAAATCGTCAGGATGTTGTAAACATCCTCCAAAAGGTTTCCTTTTCAGGAAAGCGATTTTGATTTGTAACTGGCACATTTCATAAATGAAATATACAGTTATTTTCAAGCATCTTCAAAATGGATTTACCATGGCAACAGGTAAAAGGTTGAACCGTTATTAACTTAATGTTGATAACGATACCTTTTCGTCAAAAGCTTAGCTTTGCACGTTGGTATGTTGCCTTCCATGTATGTCTTCCTTGAAGACATTTAATGTACCATAGGCATACTGCCTTGTGGTACAACAACTAGTATCCAAACATAGTTGTTATACATGGAATCCATTTCGGACTCATGGCACTTTGCCATAACAGGGAGTCGATACCTCGTATCACTTCCTCATAACGTAGTCGGATGGTACACCTCCATAAGATTGACATCTTTATGAGGTTAGATCAGAAACCCATACCCTAGGTTGTTTTCTGACTCTATCCGATCTACTAGTTTCTTGTGTATTTGAAGATTAATGGTATAGTTTCATCATAGATGAACTATTTGTGTTCCATTACGGACTTCGTGCCTAGAACAGTATTACTCCGATTTTCATCGAGTATCACTATCCTCCCACTGACCACTGCATATCGGTATTCCTCTCAGGAAAACCGCATGGTGAGCAACAATTACATTGTTCTCATGTGGGATTTAAAGATTACTATATATAAGGTTTCCCTTAGGATAACCTATATTGGCACTTATCCAATTCGGGTCCTTAGTTTGGTATCATCCAAACGCTATGCCTGGCATACCCAAATTATCAGGAATGAGAAACCTCGTTTCTTCCCTGTTCATATCCTATATGATATCTGTCAAACAGATTTATATGGAACCTTATTCTAAATAAGTTTTGCACTGTTAATACATATCCTGTTGAAGGAAATAGTAGCTCAGAGCGACTCGTGATAAATCTTATCATGTCCAACAAAATTCGGTTTTAGTTCAGACACACCGTCTAACTGACGTGTCTCGAGAGGAGTCCTCATCTGAAAGAATACCATACTCTTTCATGTACGTATGAAACTTACTGCTTAAGTATTTTCCATTACGGTATTACCGTGGCGGAATAATACTAGCCGATCTGTTTGTCTATTTCTTGTCGAAACTCTAAAAGTTTCCGATTTGTGTTCTTCAAAAGAAACACATAACCACAACGTGATGTCCCATCCGTTAAGGTCACGAAATATTCATGTTAACATCTAGCCTAGCTAGATATTGGCCCACTTACTTCACCATGAATATGGCTAACAGATCGGTGGCCCTTTTACTATTACCAAGTAAATAGTATTTTAGGTATTTAACCTAATAAACTAGATTCGTAGACCTTATTTGAATAGTCAAATCAGTCCTAGTATCCACTCTTCAAAAGTGTGGATATATGAGTCTTGTTTAATAAACTAGATTCGTAGACCTATTTGAATAGTTAAATCAGTCCTAGTACCCACTCTTCAAAAATGTGGATATACGAGTCTTGTTTAATTGTGTCCCAGACAACAATGCCACAAATAAGTCTCCATTGATCAAATCAATTTGAGCTATTTATTTGTCATTTTATATGTTTGAGATTTTATTTATATTCAAAATATAAATTATGTTATTTACATCCAATGTATTTATCTCAGTATCATCTTTATATAATGAAACACTTTAGTGTTTTAGAATATAAAGGTTTTATCCGTATCGGATTAAACCCTGATATAGAGATAATGTCTCTAGTCAAACTAGTTACATTATGACAGTTCCTAATTTAAATACATACCCAAAGGGTAGTTTCTAAACTTAGGTATCTACGGTCGAAACAGCGACTTTCGTCCCGTTTCTGATTCGCAGAGAAATCTCGGCTTGAAGCCAGTATCCAGCTCACAGCGGATTCTGAACGTCAATACATATGTGTATTATGTACCACACTAAGTATTTAAAATTCAATTTTAATACTAGTAGTGAACATAACTTTGACAAATATTTTTAAAGTTAGAGCCTCGCCCTTTCTTTAATTCCTTCGTGTCTTTCATATCCAAATGGTAGTCACTTTGAGATATGTCAATTATCCTTTTCAATATTTCACAAACCTTTGGCCAAACCTTGGGTTTCGGAATATCGAAACGATGTGCACCTTGTGCTACATGCCCATTTGCAAACTTTGACTTTTCTCCACTAGAATAGTCAATTAATTCTCCAAGAATTATTAATTGCAATTTTAATACTTTTAAATCTAAAGATAGATTTATTATAAGTATATTAATTAAGCACTAAAGTCATCATCACATAAATCTTCCAAAGACTTTATGCTCTACTATTTGCTTAATAATGGGCTTAGTCATAATAAGTTATTTTATCAAATAAATTAACCTATTAATAATTCCCAATTGAAAATTAAATCATTTAAAACATTTAATCCAAGGATTATATATTTTAAATATTCAACCTTTCAATTCTTTCATGATTTCAATAGTCCAACTATTTAATCAATTTTAATAAGGTACTATTTATTATAATGATTACAATAATCCAATTATTTAATCAACTATAATTTTAATATTGATTACTATAATCCAATTATAAAATCAACTATCATTTTAATTCAATTATATTGATTACTATAATCCAATTATAAAATCAACTATATATTGAATAAGTTGTATATAGTCCAACTATATATATATATTTAAAACAACATAAAATATTAGTCCAACTAATACTTTTGATTAATACGACGAGTAAAAATATAAATGAGCGTGTTTAGCGAGTAATTGAACGAATGTTGCAAATTCAATACTTGCCTCCCACTATTTTTCGTCGAGCCTCTAACCCTCTGTGGAGTACTCGGGAAACCGTGTTTCCTAGTGGGCTAGGATCCTATTAAATAACACAACAACCCTGACTTTGGCAATAAAAAGCTGTATGCTATTCAACTAGGTAGATCTCTCAGATCAATTGGATCTCATCCAATTCCTAGATCCGGTTAGGTGGACATCCAAGTCCGAAACATATGTATAATGTCAATGTATCCAATACATTTTCTAACCATATCCTCCGAATCATCTAGGCCTTGGCTTTGGCCAAAAACAAACCTAATGATTCCAGTTAAGCGGGACCCATTGACGAGGAAAGTTTCGTAATCAATGTCATTGGACAAAAGTGATCTTGACTTTGGCCAATAAAAATCACGATTTGGACAAGACACCGATATGCACAAAAACTCTCATGATTCAAGTACATCCTTGATTGACAAAGGTCTTGACTTTGGTAAAAAAAAACCAATGCCAACTTCGGATCTTGAACAAGAATCATTCAATGGAAGGATATTTGCTTAATATAGATTGAGGGATTTTCGCGTGCAAATTGGCTACCAATTTAATTATCTTTGTTAAGGTCTCATCATCATACACCCTTAAACATGCATTCTAAATACATAATAAGTGAGTATGAAATAAGATAATAATGATATGCGGATGGATACTTAACACATTGATCCTAGATCAAATCTCTCCTTTCTCACTCAAGCTAGCACTTGTACTACTTCTACCCGTTACATACACTTTTAAAGAAACCTCATATACATAGGGGAATAAGTGAGAAGAGAATACAAAGAGAAAGAAGGTGATAAGGCTGGACACGCAGGTCCAATTTAATAAATCGAATTTATTACAACAATTTCTAAAATTGCCCACCCATCTAATATCCATCCGATATGCATTATTCATTCAACACAACCATGTATTCACACACATAAGCATGCTATCAATCAATCTAATCAAATTAATTAATCTGATAATTAAGTGATCATCCAATGTTCAAACAACGATTTGATTTTGGTCGAGTCAAAACTCGTTTTTGCGAATAAGTACTCAAAGTACGAATTCATGAATTAAATTAAACTACATAATTAAATCCAATTTAACATGTATTTAATAATAATTCACTATTCAATTCTAAATTAAATATTGCACTTTATATTTAATAAACCTTTACGATTTAAATTCCAAATTCAATCGCGTCGGGACTCAAAGTCCGATTAACGTCCAACGTCAATTCAATTGAAGTCCAATGGGCTTTAACTAATTTCTTTAGGCATGGGCTTCGGCAACCAAAGCCCAATAGTGGAATCACCCAAAATGCCTTAGAAATCAATTTCGGCCCATTAGGCCCAATTAAACATTAAAGGTTCATTAGTCACAATTTGGGCTTTATGGTTAAGGTTTTGGGCCCAATTGGATCCAATCCACTTGGCCTAAACCAAACTTGGTAAATCAAGCCCAATAGCCCCAAATACAACAATTCAAGCCCAAATCCAATTTAAGCCTAAATAATTAAATTACACTAATCCAATTACGCAATTTAATTACCTAAAGTGCATTACATGATTAATCGACTAAATCAATATTTTCAAAACACTAAATAGTCCAATTAATCATACTTATTATTATTACATGTCTAACACACATAATGAAAAATCAAACCCATAAACATGCTTAAAGGTCTCGGCCAAAAGAGGGATTTTGTGCCCGATTCGGTTTCGATCCAATCGAACCTACAATCGACATCAAATCACCATCCAATTTGATTTTATACACATCCAATGTCACAAAACCAAAAAATCCAAGACATTAGGGCAAAGGCACCATTCGGCCAACACAAGTATTTTGGGGTTTTTGTCCAATTCGAAATCCTAATCCAATCGATTCAAATAACGTCAACCTAATCGATTCTAACTCATCAAATGAATCAAAATCACAAAATCCAAGAATCCAAAATACAATAAACATTCGGCCAACATGATATTTTGGGGAAAATTATTCCAAATCAATTTTTCAACAAATTGGTCCAACCAAAATGAATTTAAACATGTTATAAGCATACTCAAACAAGCAATTTATTCAAATCATGCTCAAATCACATTTACCCAAATTTTAAACCCTACAATTTCATGCTTGCAACATTAGCTCTTGATGCCATTGTTGGTTTATTATAAGGTCCCAAGATCAAATCAAGACATGAAATAATGCGTGAATACATCAACGGAGGTAGCGGAATACTCACATTGATCGGTTATGTCGATTTGAAGACGAATCAAGGCAAAAAACGTACTGCCCTTCACGCCAAACTGCAACAGTCCACTGTCCCTGCAAAACAGAATTTCGGGTCTCAAAACGAAGCTCCAAACTCCGTCGGATGAGTCCCGCCTCATGGGTGAACCTCCCTACCACCTTCGCAAGACTTGTAAGTGTGCTAGCACTTGAATTTTCACCATGAAAACCCACTCTAGCTTCCCTATTGCTCACGCCATTTCTGGTTCCAAACCAGTGAAGAATTTCATCATTTGGGCGTGAGAGAAGAGAGAAAATGAGAGAGAAGAAGTTTTGTGTTAAGTTAAAATGATTTACCAAAAATCAATTTATATTTATGCCATAATTTTTATTAAATTAATAATAAAATTATGACACAAAACATGCAATGGCTTAGAGTGTCAAACACTCAATTTCCATGCAATAACATTGAGTGCATTGTACACTATCTACATGCAATGCATTAGAATGACATGTGTCATGTGGGCCCCACACGTTTCCAAATGAAAGTGGGCCCACGTGCACTCGCGCGTTCGGGTTCGATATTTCCGAAATACCGAGCTTACGTCGCGACGTTAATTCAATCGAATTTAAATAAATAATTGCGCCTGGCGAAATTATTATTTACGTCGCTAACGAATTAATTCTAAATTAACTCGTTTGCCCGAATTAAAATCTAATTTTAATTCCGCGTCGAAATCTAATTTCGTTTAATATATCGAATATATTAATTCATCGATTAATTCCAAATTAATCGTTCTCTCTCTTTAGACGACATTTTATCCCGGATAAAATATCTCCGTTATTAATCCTGGATTAATTTTCTCTCTCTTCTATATAATCCCAGATTATACAAGAGTGCAAGTTGTGCGTCATCAATGGATTATCGGGAAGCGACCCATGAGATCCCCGAATAATCTGGTAGTAAATACGGTCGTCGGAGTATCCGAATCACGTACGTACCAAGTACTACGTTCTACCGATTTACGAGACAAGGTCGACTCCTAGCAAAGCACCAAGTCTTCCCAAGTTCTCCGGACATATTCATCAAAGAATATCAAAGATCTGTATCAAGTGTAGTATACAATTGTATTGTGCATATCGGTCCAGTATCGGATTGTCACGTGCTAGGGCTGGGGCTGGATAAGTGTCTGCCCCGTCCGAAACACATATCGGATGTCTGGTAACTAGTCTCTATAATCGGATATTCATGACCTGGTCATAATATCACGATTGGATGCGCATCATAAGAGCACTAATACCGTATCCTGCGTGACATCATCTCCATTATGACTGGAGTGACACTTCCGTCTTGACATCACATCCAATACACTACGATTCTCTGATAAACCCAGAAGAGGTGAACACAGAACCAGTTAAGATCCCCCACCACCAAAACCAAAGTTTACCGATTGTCGTAAGTATTAGCGATGTAAGTCTCAGGTTAAGACTATACACACCTACCTTGATTTCGGCCTCCCATAGACACCTAGTCATAATACCAATGGGATTCCGAAGGGTCTATCCAGAGCGAAGCTGTTTCCCGTACCATCGGTGAAACACGACCTCCTATCGCACTTGCACAAGTATCCAATACTTATATATATGAGAACTATGCCGTTGTGCCCTCACAACGCGCACAAGTGCAATACTAGCCTTTTCCGCATTATCGATGTCCAGTCTCGATAATACTACGGCTAGAGATATTTAATGATTAATCCTTCGTGGACTGATACTGTCTCATATCATCTCAATCCAGGAACTAATCATAGGGACCTCTCTTCATTTATATATCTATGGTGATCTAATCACAACGACGAGAGTGCAATTTCCTTGTTACATAGTTAATTTGCTACAACAACACAATGATCTGTGCAAATAGTGACGCTATGGGTCATATTATCCAACAATTCTTTCACAGTGGACTCCTCCTGGAACACCGCAATTAAACGGTGTGTCTGAACGGAGAAACCGTACCTTGTTAGACATGGTAAGGTCGATGATGAGTCACACTGAGCTACCAATATCCTTCTGGGGATACGCATTAAACAGTGCAGAACTTATTTTGAATAAGGTTCCGTCAAAGTCTGTTGAATGACTCCATGTGAGATATGGACAGGGAGAAAACCAGGTTTCTCTTTCCTGAAGATTTGGGGATGCTGGGCATATGTCAAACGTTTGGAAGGTACCAAACTAGAACCCAAATCAGATAAATGCCTTTACGTGGGATATCCTAGGGAAACCAAATGATATTACTTCTATCACCCACAAGAGAACAAAGTATTTGTTGCTCTACATGCATTTTTCCTTGAGAAGGAATTCCTAGATGCAGTGGTAAGTGGGAGGAAAGTGGAGCTCATTGAAAATCGTAGTGATACTGTTCCTGGCAATGAATCAACGACGGAACATAAACAGACCATCCGGGGTGAGTCTGTACCACAATCTTCATATATACAAGGACCGCGTAGGTCGGAGAGAGTCAGGACAGTACCTGAGAGATATGGGTTCCTGATCTCGCCGCATGTAGATATTAATCTTATTGAGGATAATGAACCGGCTACGTATGAGGAAGCAATACAGAATATTGATTCCGCTTTATGGCAAGGAGCCATGAAGTCCGAGATGGATTCCATGTACGCCAACCAAGTTTGGACACTGGTTGATGCACCAGAAGGCGTAAAGCCTATTGGATGCAGATGGATCTTCAAGAAGAAGACCGACATGGATGGCAACGTGCAAACGTACAAAGCTAGGCTTGTAGCAAAGGGGTATCGTCAACAATATGGTATTGATTATGACGAAACTTTCTCACCCGTTGCCATGATTAAATCCATTCGGATAATCCTTGCAATAGCTGCATATTTCGATTACGAGATATGGCAGATGGACGTTAAAACCGCTTTCCTTAATGGAAACCTTTTGGAGGATGTTTATATCCAATAGCCTGACGGTTTTATCGTACCTAGACTTGCAAACAAGGTTTGTAAGTTAAATCGATCCATTTATGGATTGAATCAAGCTTCACGGTCATGGAATCAGCGTTTTGATGAGATCATAAAAGAATATGATTTCGGGCAAAACACTGATGACCCTTGTGTATACAAGAATGTTAGTGGGAGAGCACTGACTTTTATTGTCCTTTATGTCGACGACGTATTGCTTATAGGCAATGACATTCTCATGCTAACGTCGGTGAAAGCTTGGCTTTCATTAAAATTCTCCATGAAAGATCTGGGAGAAGCAGCCTTTATTCTGGGAATAAAGATCTACCGGGATAGATCTAGAAAGCTGCTTGGACTCTCCCAGAGTACATATATTGACAAAGTATTGAAGCGATTCAACATGGATCAATCCAAGAAGGGATTGATGCCAATGTCACGTGGTATCCTTATATCTAAGGACATGTGTCCTAAGACTAAAGAAGAGAGAGATAACATGAGTCGGATACCGTTCGCCTCGGCAGTCGGATCGATCATGTATGCCATGATATGTACGCGACCTGATGTGTCATATGCTTTGAGCATGTGCAGTCGCTTTCAGGCCGATCCAGGTGAAGGTCACTGGATGGCAGTTAAGAATATCCTTAAGTATCTTAGACGAACTAAGGATGCTTTCTTAATTTATGGAGGTGGAGAACTTGAGGTATCTGGGTACACCGATGCAAGTTTCCAAACCGACAAGGACGACTTCAAGTCGCAATCGGGGTACATTTTTTGTTTGAATAACGGAGCAGTGAGCTGGAAATCTTCCAAGCAAGATACTGTTGCCGATTCAACAACAGAAGCGGAGTGTATCGCTGTGTCGGAAGCAGCAAAGGAGGCAGTTTGGATCCGAAAATTCCTGATCGGATTAGGAGTAGTTCCGTTAGCTGTTGAGCCCGTGCCATTGTATTGTGACAATAACGGGGCTATAGCACAACCGAAGAAACCAAGGTCTCATCAACGATCCAAGCATGTTCTTCAGCGTTATCATCTGATTCGGGAGATTATACATCGTGGCGATGTAAAAGTCGAGAAGGTCGCATCGGATGACAACATTGCAGATCCGCTGACGAAAGTTGTTCTTCAGCATGTGTTTAAACGACATATACATAGTTCAGGTATTAGATGCTTGAGTGACTGGCTATAGGCCAAGTGGGAGATTGTTAGACATTATGACCCATAGCGTCACTGTTTTGTAAATGATATTGTATTATTGTACAAAATTAACTATATGATAATGAAATTGCCTTTTGCCGTTTTGTAAATTATTTACTTTGATATATTAATGGCAAAAGTCCATATGATTAGTTCCGTATTGAGATGATATGAGACAGTATCAATATAAAAGGTTTATTCATTAAATATCCCTAGTCGAAGTATTATCGAGATCGGACATCGATAATGCGAATAGACTAGTATTGCACTTGTGCACGTTGTGATGGCACAACGGCATAGTTCTCATATATTTAAGTATTGGATACTTATGCAAGTGCGATAGGAGGTTGTGTTTTACCGATGGTACGGAAAACAGCTTCGCTCTGGATAGACCCCGCGGAATCCCATTGGTAGTATGTCTGCGTGTCTATGGGAGGCCGCATCAGGGTAGGTGTATATGGTCTTAACCTGAGACTTGCATCGCTAGTACTTGCGACAATCGGTAAACTTTGGTTTTGGTGGTTCGGGGCTTTAACCGATTCTGTGTACGCCTCTTCTGGGTTTATCGAGAATCGGTGTACTGGATGTGATGTCAAGATGGAAGTGTCACTTCAGACATATGGAGATGATGATCACGTAGGATACAGAACTAGTACTCTATAAAAGGTTGCAACCGTCGGGACAATATGACCAGGTCAGGATTGTCCGATTTAAAGAGACTAGTTGTTTGATGTCCGATATATGTTTCGTACGGGGCAGACACATTTCCAGCCCCAGGCCTAACATGTGATCGTCCGATACTGGATCGATGTACGCGATACTACGGTATACTACGCTTGATAAAGATCTAATATTCCAATAAGAATATTTCTGGAGAATTGGGTAGGCATGGCGCTTTGCTAGAAGCCAACATTGTCTTGTAAATCGGTAAAAATGTAGTACGAGGTACGTACGTGTTCGGATTATCCAACGACCGTATTTACTGCCAACATATCTGGAGATCTCTTGGGTCGCTTCCTGAAGATTCACCTATGATGTTTGATTCAAACTTTATTAATCTTGGATTAATTACGGAGAAACTTTATCTTGGATAAAATGCCTAATTAGGAGAGAGAACGATTAATTCGGAATTAATCGATAAAATAATATATTCGATATATTAAACGAAATTAGATTTCGATGCATAATTAAAATCGGATTTTAATTCGGGCAAACGAATTAATTTAGAATTAATTCATTAGCGATGTGAATAGTAATTTCGCTAGGCATAATTATTTAATTTACGTCGCGACGGAAATTCGTTAATTCGGAATTAGCGAAACCGAGCCCGAAAGTGTTTGCGGACACATTCGTATTTTGAAACGAGTGGGACCCGCAAATCACATCGCGAAGTCTCATCACTTGACACGACTAGTGATGGATGTATCTAGTCACCTTTATTGGATGATACATTGTCACTATTCTCAATGTAAGTAGGTGAGGCCATTTAATGGCTTTTTGGGAGGGAAAACTTTTTCACGTTTTTGGAGGGATATTTACCAAATATTTTTTTGGTAATTGTTATCTCATTATTCACGGTTTTTTGAAAACAAAAAAAGTGAAAAGCAAAGGTATACCAAAAGCCTTCTCTCCATTTTCTTCTTGCTCACGCCGTGAGCTTCATTTAGGCAAGAAAAATTGTTTTTCATCTTCTCCATTTTGCTAGCACAATGAAGGATCAAAGGAGGTGATATGGAAACAACCTTGGAGCTTGGAATACTAAAAGGCTTGAAGCTTTTCTTCATTTCTCCTTGGCCGAAAGTTTCCTCATTGAAGACTCAAGGATTTTCTTCATCATTTTTCATCACAAGCTTTGTAAGTATGATTCCGCCATGCTTCAAGCTTTGCATGTATAAATCGTGTGTTTCATTTGCTTATACTTTCTTTGGGACTAATAATAGAAACCTACACAACCACCACTATCAATCACTCAAAGTGACAAGTTGTCAATCACTCAGTGACAAGACATCCATCACTTGATTGACTAGTGATTTGACACTTGATGTTACTTATGGGCCGCACTTGATTTGAAATGCGAGTGGGCCCGCAAACACTCCTCGGCTCGGGTTCGCTAATTCCAAATTAACGAATTTTCCGTTGCGACGTAATTAAATCAAATTCTATTAAATAATTTTGCCTAGCAAAATTACTATTCATGTCGATAACGAATTAATTCTAAATTAACTCGTTCGCCCGAATTAAAATCTAATTTTAATTTTGCATCAAAATCCAATTTCGTATAATATATCGAATATATTATTTTATCGATTAATTCCAAATTAATCGTTCTCTCTCTTTAAATAATATTTTATCGCATATAAAATATATCTGTAATTAATCATAGATTAATTTTCTCTCTCTTATAATTAATCCCAGATTAATAAAGTGTGAGTCATAGGTCATCAGTGAATCTTCGGGAAGCGACCCATGAGATCCCCGTATATTTTGGCAGTAAATCCGGTGGTCGGACTATCCGAACACATACGTACCTAGTACTACGTTTTTACCGATTTACAAGACATGGTTGGCTTCTAGCAAAGCACCGTGCCTACCCAATTCTCCAGAAATATTCTTAAAGGAATATGTGATCTATATCAGGCGTATTATACGTAGTATTACGTATTACGATCCAGTATCGGATGTCACGTGCTAGGCCTGAGGCTGGAATTGTGTCAGCCCCGTACGAAGCACATATCAGATCTCTGGTAACTAGTCTCTATAATCGGATAAACATGACCTAGTCATAATATCCCGATAGCTACAGCATAAAAGAGCACCAGTTCAGTATCCTTCGTGATCATCATCTCCACTATGACTGGAGTGATACTTCCGTCTTGACATCACACCCAATACACTACGATTCTCAATATACCTAGAAGAGGCGTACACAGAACCTGTTAAAGCCCTGGATGACCAAAACCAAAGTATATTGATTGTCGCAAGTATTAGCGGTGCAAGTCTCAGGTTAAGACCAATTACACCTACCCTGATTCGGACTTCCACAGACACATAGTCATACTACCATTGGAATTTCGAGGGGTCTATCCAGAGCGAAGCTGTTTCCGTACCATCGGTAAACATAAACTCCTATTACACTTGCATGAGAATCCTATACCCAAATATATGAGAACTATGCCGTTATGCTCCCACAACGTGCACATGTGTAATAATAGTCTTTTACGAATTATCGATGTCCAATCTCGATAATACTCCAACTAGGGATATTTAATGATTAAACCTTTATGGATTGATACTATCTCATATCATCTCAATCCGGAACTAATCATAAGGACCTTCTATCATTTATATATCTTGGTAATCTAATTCCAAATGATAAAAGGGCAATTTCTTTTGTCACATAGTTAATTTGTACAACAACACCATGATCTGTACAAATAGTGATGCTATGGGTCATAATTGTCCAACATACTTTGTACGGGGTGTTGGGTTTTCTAGGTCAAACTAATATCATAATTAAGCAATGAAATATGCGAATACAACAAAGTAAGATGGCGGAAATACTCACTTTGATCGGCTTTTGGATGCGATGAACACAAAAATTTTCCTTGTAGCATTCGGCCAAGCCCTCCTTGGAAGTGATCTACAAGCTCCATGTTAGACATTATGGACCCATAGCGTCACTGTTTTGTAAATGATATTGTATTATTGTACAAAATTAACTATGTGATAATGAAATTGCCTTTTGCCGTTTTTACTTTAATATATTAATGGCAAAAGTCCATATAATTAATTCCGTATTGAGATGATATGAGACAGTATCAATATAAAAGGTTTAATCATTAAATATCCCTAGTCGGAGTATTATCGAGATCGGACATCGATAATGCGGAATAGACTAGTATTGCACTTGTGTGAGTTGTGATGGCACAACGACATAGTTCTCATATATTTAAGTATTGGATACTTATGCAAGTGCGATAGGAGGTTGTGTTTTACCGATGGTACGGAAAACAGCTTCGCTCTGGACAGACCCCGCGGAATCCCATTGGTAGTATGTCTGCGTGTCTATGGGAGGCCGCATCAGGGTAGGTGTATATGGTCTTAACCTGAGACTTGCATCGCTAGTACTTGCGACAATCGGTAAACTTTGGTTGTGGTGGTTCGGCGCTTAAACGGTTCTGTGTACACCTCTTCTGGGTTTATCAAGAATCGTAGTGTACTGGATGTGATGTCAAGATGGAAGTATCACTTCAGACATATGGAGATGATGATCACGCAGGATACAGAACTAGTACTCTATAAAGGTTGCAACCGTCGAGACAATATGACCAGGTCAGGATTGTCCGATTTAAAGAGACTAGTTGTTTGATATCCGATATATGTTTCGTACGGGGCAGACACATTTCCAGCCCCAGGCCTAACATGTGATCGTCCGATACTGGATCGATGTACGCGATACTACGGTATACTACGCTTGATAAAGATCTAATATTCCAGTAAGAATATTTCTGGAGAATTGGGTAGGCATGGCGCTTTGCTAGAAGCCAACCTTGTCTTGTAAATCGGTAAAAACGTAGTACGAGGTACGTACGTGTTTGGATTATCCAACGACCGTATTTACTGCCAACATATCTGGAGATCTCTTGGGTCGCTTCCTGAAGATTCACCTATGATGTTTGATTCGAACTTTATTAATCTTGGATTAATTACGGAGAACTTTATCTTGGATAAAATGCCTTATTAGGAGAGAGAGAACGATTAATTGGAATTAATCGATAAAATAATATATTCGATATATTAAACGAAATTAGATTTCGACGCGGAATTAAAATCGGATTTTAATTCTGGCAAACGAATTAATTTGGAATTAATTCGTTAGCGATCTGAATAATAATTCCGCTAGGCATAATTATTTAATTCTCATCGCGACGAAAATTCGTTAATTCGGAATTAGCGAATTTGGGCCCGAAAGTGTTTGCGGACACATTCGTATTTTGAAACGGGTGGAATCCACAAATCACATCGCGATATCTCATTACTTGACACGAATAGATGATGGATGTATCTAGTCACCTTTATGGATGATACATTGTCTCTATCTCAATGTGAGATAATGATGGCATTGATGAATTTTCCTTTGGAGGGAAAACCTTTCACGGTTTTTGAAGGGTTTTTAATTAAAAATTCATTTTGGTATTTGATATCTTATCATTGCTTTTCATTTGGCAACTCACGGTTTTGGGAACAAAAGAAAGAGAACCAAAGTTGAAAAGTCTAACACTCTTCTTCCTCTCCTTTGCTCACGCCGTGAGCTTCAAACCAAAGGCAGAAAAATCATTTTCATTTCTCCATTTTGCTAGCACATTGAAGGATCAAAAGAGGTGATAGGGAAACAACCTTGGAGCTTGGAACACTTGAAGACTTGAAGCTTCTCTCCATCTTCTTGCTTGGCCGAAACTTCCACCTTGAAGACTCAAGGATTGTCTTCACCATTTTCGTCACAAAGCTTAGTAAGTATGATTCCGCCATGTTTCTTGCTTTGCATGTATGTTATTTGTATTTCTATGGCTTAATCTTTCTTTGGGACTAATTATAGAAACCAACAATGGTATCATGGAGCCATGTTTAAGCATGAAATACATTAGGGTTAATTTGGGGAAAATTGATTGAAGCATGTTCTTGTGAAATTGGATGCTAAAGTATGCTTATATGTATGTTATATGATATATTACATGATCAATTTTAAGAAAAATGCATTGGATGATTTTTCCCCAAAGTGGTTGTCTTGGCCGAATGTGGAGGTGCTTCCATTGGTTTGGAATTTTGCATGCACAAGTTCATTAGATGATTTGAGTATGCTTAAATGTATGTAATATGATATTATACATGATCAATTTTGAGAAAAATGCATGGATAATTTTTTCCCAAAAATTAATGCCTTGGCCGAATGTGTAGGTCATTTTACTGGTTTGGTATTTTGCATGCACAAGTTCATTAGATGATTGGAGTATGCTTATATGTATGTAATATGATTTATTACATGATCAATTTTGAGAAAAATGCTTTGGATGAATTTTTAACCAAAATTGTTGATTGACCGAAAATGGAGATCCTTTCACTTAATTGGATTTTTTGCTTTCAAGTTCATTAGATGACTTAAAATCAATACGGGATGTAGATTAGTGATTCAATTGGATCGAAAAACAAATCGAACCGCAAAAATCCCTCTTGGCCGAATACAACATGACATGTTAAAGGACTTGATTTTTTGTTCAAATAAATGTTAGACAAGTGTTTTGAGCAATTGATGATTAATAAATTAAATTGGTGTTTTTGAACTATTTGGTTTAATGAATTAATCATGCAATTACACTTTAATCAATTGAATTTTAAAATTTGGAATATTAAAATTTAATTAATGGGCTTTTATGTTTAATTGGGCCTTATGGGCTTGAAATTGATTTTATGCACTTAAGGGTGATTCCTTATTTGGGCTTGGTAATTGGGTTTGACACACATTGACCAAAGCCCAAGCCTTGATAAATCAATTGAAAGCCCATCGGACTTTTATTAAACACACATTGGATGTTAGTTGGGCTTGGAGACCCAATTTGATAAGATTTAGAATCTAATCTTTAAAAGCACATTAAAAAGTGAAAACATTTAATTTGGAATAAATAAATTGAATTAGTATTGAATACGACTTAAATTGGATTTAACGGTAGTTCGATATAATTCGTGAATTCGTACCTTATGTACTTATTCTCAAACGAGTTGGACTCGCGCAAAATCAAACCATTGTTTGAACATGGATGCTCACTAAACAAAGACTAATTAATTGGATTTGATTGTTGTAAAGCATGTCTTGAATGAATATACATGTGTTGTGATGAATGAATAGTGTATAGCGGATGGATATAGAAGGGAAAGGGTAATTTTAGAAATTATTGTAAATTAGAATTTATAAATTGGACCTGCGTGTCCAGCCTTATCTCTTTTATCTCTTGTATTCTCTTCTCACCTAATTCCCCTCAATGTAAATGAGGTTTCTCTTATGTATTATGTAATTGGGTAGAAGTTAGAATATTGCTAGCGGGAGTGGATAGGGAGTGATTTGTTCTAGGAACAAGTTGTTTTATATATCCATCCGTATATCACTATAATTTACTTTACGCACTTTATGATGTTTTAGAAGCATTCTTAAGGGTGTATGATGATGAGGACTAAAAGATAATTAATTGGTTGCCAATTACGCAATCCCTCAATTTATATTAAGCAATTATCCTTCCATTGAATGATTCTTGTTCAAGATCCAAAATTGGCATTGGTTGTTGGCCAAAGTCAAGACCTTTGTCAATTGAGGATGTACTTGACTCATGAGAGTTTTGTTCCACATCGGTGTCTTGTCCAAGTTGTGATTTGTTGGCCAAAGTCAAGATCACTTCTTGTCCAACGACATTGATTACGGAAACTTTCCTTGTCAATGGGTCCCGCTTAACCGGAATCATTAGGTTGTTGTGCCAAAGCCAAGGCCTAGATGGTTCGGAGGATATGGGTTAGGAAAATGTATTAGATACATTGGATAAGTAAATATACATATGTTTTGGACTTGGATGTCCACCTGACCGGATCTAGGAATTGGATGGATCCACATTGATCTTTGAGATCTACCTAGTTAATAGCATACAATTTGTTGGCCAAAGTCAAGATTGTGTGTTATTTAACGGGATCCTAGCCCATAGGAAATACGATTTCCCGAGATCTCAACAGAGGGTTAGAGACTTGATAAAATAGTGGGAGGCTAGTATTGAATTTGTAATTTCGTTCAGATACTTAGCCTACGCGTCTTTCAAATTTATTTCGTCTATTTATTAAAATAATTAGTTGGACTAATACTTTGTTATTTTTTGTAACAGTTTGTCTGTACCCATTTTATCGTTAACTAGATAGTTAGACTATCGTAGTTGAGATGGCAAGCAAGGTAAATGTTCGAGACATCATCATGGGTGACAATGTCTTTAAGGGCACAAACTTCGCTGATTGGGAAATGAACCTAAGGATAGTCCTTGGGGCTGAGAGGATGCTGTACACTATACAGATACCTCTCCCGCCTAAGCCCACTGACGCACTTGAGCTGGAGTTATGGAAACTCACAGCAATGATTGTGACACAGCTCAGGCTATTATGTTAGCTTCGATGACTCAGCACTTCGTCACCAGAATAAGAACTTGGATTCTTATAATATGTGCTAGACTGAGAGATCTCCACCGAACCAACAAGCGGATGGAGAGGTACGAGTTGGAAGAAACTCTTCCGCACCCGAATGACTGAAGGCGCATCAGTTGAGGCCCACGGGGCTCAAATGATCGCCGATATTGATGAGTGGCCTATGGTAATAGTCTTGGAGGCTGAGATGACCATAGATTTGATCTTACAGTCACTTCTTGATACTTGGAGACAAATCATAATCAACTATAAGTTGATGGATACGGATGACACTCTTGGAGAGCTGTATCCATCTTGAAGGAGTCTGAAAAAGAACTCCAAAAGGGGGGCAAGCGCGAGGCGCACTATGCATCGACCTCTCATAGGCCAAAGGCTGGGCCGAAAG
>SKCR01055248.1:0-44930 GCA_019454045.1 Zanthoxylum bungeanum | reverse complement strand
TTTTAATGAATCGATATAAAAAATCATCTGAAAAATTAAATCAAATTATTCATGATCCCAAATTTCAATTGAGATTCAAAATTTTTTAAACCCAATCAATTTTTACTTGACATAAAAATATCTTAAATCTCAACCAAAACTTTTATTAGCCAATTGTTCATCTCCCAATTAAGATTAGACCCCCTTGCAAATCCCAAGGTTACATATCCCAAAAAAAAGATTAGTTTTCAAAAACAATGGAATATTTTTGTAAATTAAGGCAAATATTGAGGATATTGAGAGATTAATTTGATTGAGTTTAATTTGATAAATCATTGTTCTAAGTTAAATAAAACAATTTCAACCACACATTAGATATTGGTAAAAGGGTGGCCTTGTGGGCTTTTGAAAGAATTCAATACATATATGCTACCTTATCATTATTTTATTTATTTTACAAAGAGACGACTCGAACATGTGACCTACAAATTAAAATAAAACAACCTTATCATCATACCAAAACTCATCCTCACATTTAATATTGGTATTGGGGAAATTAAACCTTCTAAATGAACTAAACAAGACAAAGTGTCCGTTTGACATTACTACACAGAAAGAGGAGCCTACTAATCAATCAATAGCAGAACTGCAGAGATTCTGCATATTATGGCAATTAAAATCACAAACAGATAACAGTTTAAAATCAGACTTCAAGAACATATTTATGACATTTAAAACTGGAAAAGTAGTTCAGACAGATTATTCAATTCGACATCAATTTCAACACAGAAGACGCTGTTTTATACGCACACATCTTATACTCATGAAAAGCAAGAGTTTTTGTGTCCCAGACGCGACGACTACAAACACAACACTTTGTACTCACCTGTTTATTTTTGTTCTTCTATATGATTAGAGCATCCCACCGTCCAACTTTTGATAACCAACAAACCTGCCAACCTCCTGATCAGATCTCTGAATCTATCTCCATAGAACTGGTAGAATGCACTTACATATAATCAGCTGCCACCATATTATTGTAGCAGAAATTCTGACAGCTAGATTATTAAAGAAGTTAAGAAGCATAGCGAGTACACCATCTTATGTTCCACCCTCTCCTCGAGACAAGCTTCAAAACCAAACTATTGATCTTTATTGACAACATTTCTATTCCCATCCCCAGTAAAGCAATAAGGCATTTACTTCTTACGAATTTATCACCATAAAGATGTTTCCATATTGCTCTTCCTCCCTGGCAAAAGAGCTCAGTGATACCCTGCTTGAAGCAAAAAAAAGGCATGTGAGAACCGTTCATAATAGAATAAACAAGTAAATAAAATGAGCACGCAATGCCACTAAAATAGACACCCTGGATCCGAACAGACATTAGTTATACAGATGCATCACAAGCATTTATTTCCCATCCATCGATAAAATATATAACCCACAGCCCAACATCTAGTTCACAATGCACAACCCTCCTCCCTTAAGAGCACAGTTTTAAATTTACAACAAACTGCAGGATAGCTAAATACATGGAACAGAGTATACAGAATCTGAGCCAAAAGAGCAAGGGATTCAGATAGGATGAACGATACATATCATTTTAAGGGGACATGACTCTTAACTAATAACAAATCAATCAGGTGAAAAATAGGTTCACTGCCACAAAGATGCTCAATTCTTGGTCGTGTTTGTGTGTGGAGAATTAAAAAACAAATGCAAGTAGCAAAAGGTATCAGATAAGGTTTGCATCGTCACAGTAATTTCTAGACCAAACACAACTCAGTCTTGACTATTGATCCCGGCTACTACTGCCAGCAGAAGATTAGAAAAAAAAAATGGAATTATATAATTAGTTGACATCGTTCATATTTCCACTCAGTTTGTCACTCAACCATATAGAACTTAACTCTAAAACATATTTTACAAAAAACTTAACTCATTGAAAGATATTTAATAACTGCAGATATTATGAGTTGCCATAGAAACAACGGAATACCAAAATGCTTCCAGTTTGGACATTGAAGTTTTCAATAATGACAAGCACACAATTAGTACTAGTAGGAGACTTTAAGTACTAATAGCATGTGCCTACACACGGATAGTACATACTACATATAACATAATTAGAATTAGACATAAACTCACTTCTGTAATAGCAAGTGCCTGCAAGAAGCCAAGGCCATCCATGGTCCAACAAAATAAAACTCAACAACATAGACAATGCTTTGAAGTTGGAGTTCAAATTCGGTAGCAAAATGATGCAGTACATTCACCAGAATCATTCTTAAAACCTGAAAAAACAACATAATATCAATTGCAAAATCAAGTATAATTAAGCATATAAATATTAAATATAAGAAAAGAGGATGCCATTTATGGATTGCAAATCAAAATACACATATACACCTTACCAGCTATCTTTTCAACTGATCTCACACGAAATAACGACCAGTCCAGATAGACTGTCCTTGATATTGCTCAGGCAGGGGAGTAAGCTGGTTTCCATTAATGAGTTGGAGTTGCTGTTGCTGTTGCTGTTGCTGTTGCTGCAGCTGTTGTTCATGCTGTAATTTTAGATGCTCAATAGTCTGGTATTCCTGCCATCCCTTCTGTTTTTCAGCTTGGAACTGCACTGCCGGAACTTGTTTTCCAGGAAATGGAAAGCTAACAGTCCCAGCCACGCCATTGCTGTTACCAACATACTGAGGGTTTGTATGAGAGAAATAATTGACGGAACTACCGAGTTCAGGGCCTTTTGATGATGGCGGCATCTGATATCCATCCAACCAGCTATAATCATCCATTAATGGATTCTCGTTAGTCAAGTCAGAACCAGAGGCTGCAGTTACTTGCTTAGAAGGAACTGGGCTGAAGCCAGGTGGAGGCCCAAGATGCCTGACAGGACGGCTGACTGGATTTTTCCTGAGACCTGCTGGGAAAGCTGATGAAGCCTTCACAGCCATACCGTCAGCGGCAACTCCCGAAGACGCAATAGCATCAACCTTGGATGGTATAACAGCTTCAGGCCCATTTGAAAAACTGTAGAGCATACCACTAGTATTGACATTAACAGATTGTTGGACAGGAACAGTCCTTGCTGCAGGAAGTGTATGGCCTATATTTTCGAACATCTCGTGTTTCAGCACATGCCCATTCTCTGGGAGCCTCAATCCTTTCAAGCTATTAGCAAGAGACACCTCTTCTTCCATAAGCCGCTTCAAATGCTGAACTGGCTGCAGTTGCTGGGGAAGCATACTGCCAACAGATACAGGTACTGGTGTAGCATCAAAAGTAGATTGCTGGCCAAGGCTATCTTGTGAGGCTGAAACAGAACCAGCATAGAATTGCAGATCACCTACTGAAGCACTATGACCAGGCTTAAAACCATCATGGGACATCCACGTTGAGCCAATCAAATCAGCCCTCTTCTCAGTCACCATTGGCTTAAAAACAATGACCTCGTCCTCCTCCTCCCCATCCATGTATTGTTGTGGGTTTACCTGCACAACCCCCAAGTTCATTGCTTTCTCAGCTTGATTTTTGGGGATTAAATCATTTGTTTTGGGTATGTCTGAGTAGGAGGTAAAGGTGACATCATCCAAAGGCTCAGCACCAATAACAAATTTCTTCCGCTTAGAATCGAAATACACTGGTTTTTGATCAACCATAACTACGTTTGCTAGAGCCTTCCCAGCTGCTAGAATCCTTTTGACACGAGCTTTTCTTTCCTTATAGTCAGCAACTCCAAAGGAGTGCTTCCTTGAGAAATCTAAGATAGTCTGCGCAGGAAGAAGCGGCAAGAATCCTCTTAACTCAAAGTCCTCCCACAATGCTAGCCGGTTTTCAGTTTCCCCTTCATCATATCTGCTCATATTGAAAAAGCAAGTCAAGTCTTCGTCATCAACAATGGGTATTGGCCCAAGCGACAAGATCTTATTCAGGAAGGATATGCACTGGTTCCAAAAGTCAGATCTAACAGTTGCCTGCCTCTCATCCGCATCACTACCAGAAACAATATCTGGACAACAGGCCAACCATTCTACAAAAACCAGAACACCGGGTAAAAGGTAACTTGAAGAAGGATCACTCAGCTGTATACATCTCTCTATTATATACCCCATTAACTCAAATACAGCAGTGAATGCGTTCTGAAGAAGTGCAGCACGCTGTACAATTTCTGCATAAGTCTGATTTTCAGTTTCCCTCTTCAAATTATGAACTGTGAATATAAGAATGGAAATAAGCCTAACTATAAAGAGAGCATTCTCATTGGCATCTGATCCAAAGTTCAGTTCCTCTTCTGGCCCAGAAGAAAGAAGCTCACAGAATCCACTGCTAACCAAAGCAAGAACTTCTGCAAATGTCTCCAGACTAGAAAAAAGTCACAGTAAGCAGGTGGTATCAAAAATAGTTCATCTGATCTAAATGATATAATAATATTTTCTTAATCTAAATGTTGTTATAAGAATGATAATGATACATGATCAATCAACATCATCATCATCATAATAATAAGAAACCCTAGATTTTCAAGGTTAAGTACCTCGTGCGTGTGAAAAGAATTCCATTTAAACGGACAAAGCGAGTGCAAAAAGCTTTAAGCTTCTCCTGGACACTAGTTACGCTTTCCTTCACAGAGCTGGTCTCCATGTCAGCATCTTTAGATACAAGTTTTGCTCCTCCTTTCCCTCTTCTTTTGCCAGTCAACCGCACAGCCTCCTTGGCAGTAGAAGACTTAACATCACCAGGCATCTGTGAGCAACTCTGACGGTTCTGCCATTACAAATAAACTAATAAATAAACAATATACACCAAGTAATGATATGGCGAAGTTATGAATTCATACACGATGACTCTTGACATTTGCATACATATGAATAGACTGGTCATCCACATGAAGATCCACGATCTTCAATTAATAAGATGATTATGAATCATCCATCAATCATCAATTCAAACAGTACAACCTGACGGAAAACCCATTGTCAATAGTTGAAAAGCAGGAGATCATCTTTTACATCATTCCACCGACAATAGAGAGGGGTTTCTCTAACTTATCTTCTCTTATTCGGTGTTAAATTACTCGACCATATTTGTTATGCAGGATTTGCATTCGACTAAACTACACTGTTGGTTGGAAGTCCAAAGTTTGGTGCAGGTTTATGGGTTTAAGATTAACGTCAACAAAAAGTTTTCATCCCATGGGAGCTGGATAAAATCTGACCACTAGCAAGATAGGTTAATTTTCAACCACTTCTATTCCAACAAATAAGCCAGAAAAGATGTATAAATGACATGGCTTAAATTATTCCATTCAAAATGTCCCCAACTTTATTCAAAATTTTCAAGAATAAAGGAGACAGTTTAGTATATATATGGGACAAAGCGAAGTTCACGGCATGAATCGCTCCTAAATTCGAAGTCTCCTTCATTCTGGTTAATTGGGATGCAAATATTGCCTGAATGCTATTAGTTTCTTTCTTTTTTCCTTTTCTTTGAGGCTCTTTACTTTTCGTGGTGCTGACCTTACATTCATCTTTGTAAATTTTTTTTAGGCCACCGCTGTTTTCAAAACTTCTAGTCCTAGTTTATTGCAGACTGCTTGATATCATTAATATTGTTTTCTCTTTGTTTCTACTCCAAAAGTAAATTAAAATAAAACTATTAATCATATGATAGTCCCAAACCCCAAAGTCTATGCCTTTTCCTAAGCTCGTTTGAGACCCAAAATTAATGTTTTCCTCACATCTTTCAAAAGGCCTAGGACCCTTTTTTCCTGTCACTTAGCTACTAATCAAGCTGTCAGAACTTATTATACTTAAAACTACTGCTAGGAAAATTGAAAGCCGCTAGTTCAATGGTTCACACAAATATGTTCAATCAATCAAATGATTACCAACAAAAGTAGATGCCAATCAGTATCGACAGTCCAAAGATCACGGTGGAAGAAACATGACAGATGACACAAAAATGAAAATAAAGCAAAAAAAATTGTATGAAGATAAGGCACGAAATTTTGTTTTAATGTTTAAAATACCCAAGCAGTTGACTGCCACCAGGGCAAAAAACAATCAAGACAATATATGAAACTTACTCAACACTCATTAGGCAGTCCATGCATTAACCATTTTCCATAAAATTAAAGACAATGTCCAAGTTCCCATTAGCATATTGCATATTATCTAGAGAGCTAATGTAGAATTAGTAAAATGCTTAATCCTCAAAATCCAGGTGCAACCACTCACCAGACAGATCAAACACAACATGAACAAGTAAAATAATATCTCTGATACTTCCTCTATAAATAGCAAATCATAAAAGCCCAACATATTAAACACAATAGGGGCAAAAGCACAAACATCACCTCTTCTGCATATTATTATAGTTGTCAAATTGACAAAAGTACCTTCTCAAATGCAACAATCAAGTTATCCCTTGCAGTTGAAAAGGGGCTATCCACTGCCAAACTTCGAAAGTACCGATAAACAGCCACCAACTCATCAGAATAATAAGAAGCCAATATAGCAAGCTGAAAATTGAAAAAAAAATTGAACTAGGGGGATCAGAATTGATAATATTGTATATCCAGATCATGTAGTAAAAATTATGGGAACAAAACTTTAATGATCATTTAATAACAGGAAACGAAAAAAGGAAAACCTGATGATGAGGATTCCCACTAGATGGCCAAAGAGATGCGGCTTGCAAATAATAACTTGAAGCTGCTGCGTACTCTCGAGATTTAGAGTCACCCTCCCCATATAATCCTTTGTACCTTGCTAGGTCACCCAAATATATCAAACAGCGGTGACAAGATACCAAACCTTTCTTCACCTCAGCAGATTTCTTCCCATCTTTATCTGTGATGATTCGATTCTCAGAATCCTCAGAGAAATACCCCAAGGGAAGCCCATACTTTGCTCTGATCTTCAATATCAATTCATGATAAAATCCAGTTGCTTCAGAAAGAAATGTTTTAAACTGCAGCCTAATTTTTGGAACTCGGTCAGTCCGCGAAGGTACTTTTGCACCCTGAGATGTGTTTGAGCCTGCAGAAGATAAAGCAGCACTATAATGCGCTCTCAATTCTTCAATTCGTCTGTAATGTAACTGCCATAATGCATATTCAATATTGTGCTGCTCAGAGAATGCATGATCCTCAAGGATTATCGCCTCATAATTCTCACGCATCTGTTGCCAGGCATTGGGATCTGATGGAATACGTGCCTGTACTGACCTGCGACGTTTATTTTCCAACTCAATATTCTGCAAAACATCCCACAACAAAAGATTAAGGACCGATGAGTAACACAAAGGACTGATTTACGATCATGTTAGTAAGATCACAATGATTTATCATAATGTTAAATGAGAATTTCCTGGTTTGAAATATGTGGGTAAATAAGAGGAAAAATAAAAGAAAAGAAAGAGACACACCTTTTCATAGAGACGTTGTGCATGCTCCCCTGCTGAAGGAGCAGGAGCAGGAGCAGACATATTATCCATCTGCACAATCATCATCCATCAAATATATTCGACCAATTTCAAATTGCAAGAAATCTGCAGAAAATCACCACATGTTATCATGAACCGAAAAACACCTACAAAACTAACCAAAGCCAAGATAATCACCCAGCAACAACATAAATTACCATCAAAACAAAATCTAAGCATTCCTATATTATAAAATCTTCTAGTTGTTAGGCCTTCATTTCAAAACAACTAAATTAATTTAAATTCTCAAGATAATTCTTTCTAAGCTCAATTATCACCACATCACTCTATTTTTCAAATTAAAAAACATCAAACATGCCCCTAATTGCACATAAGAAATATAAACACAATTACCAGGCTTCATCAAACCGACTATTGTTTTGCTTTCAATTCACAGATTCAGAAAATCAACTAAAATAAAAGCTCCGTTAAATTATTTACGGTAGCAAAAAACAAATTCAAACCATTCCAGTTTTGTTTCCTCTTGGTTCTACAAATTCTATCGGCAGCCAATCAGATATAAATAAAAATCAACAAAAAATAATAAATAATAAAAAAATAAAAAAAAAAAAAAACGATCCGATAAACTTGTAAACAACATGACATAATTACATCAATCAAACATATATATCTAAATATATTCAACGAAATTTCCATATAAAAAAAAAAAAGAAAAAAAAAAGAGAGAGAGATGAAGAAATCAGACCTAAGGAACCAGATCTAACGAGATTTGAGGCTTCGGATCAAATCATCGCACTGCAAATTAAAAAGAGAATTAGAATTATTTAGGGTTTGTGAGAGAGAGAGAGAGAGGTGGTTTCGGTATTGTATTGGTATTGGTTTTGGTTGTCCAATTGGGATGAGGTTATAATTTCAACGTGTTTTCGCCTCTTTTTCATTTTTTATTTATTTATTTCAGGCGGCGATTTCCCTAAACTGCACCGTTTTAGTATCATCTATCTTATTTCTCCTTTTATTTTCACTAATTAAATTGTAACATTAGGTCCTTAAGGTTTTAACAAATCGCATAAAAGAACAAACCATGCAATAATTTTCAAAAGAATGACAACGGACCAAATATAGTACGATGATATCAATATTCGGATTCAGTTCATTTACCCGTCCCTAATATATCAGATCTCGTGGGTCCGTGTGGATCCCTTGTGAACATGGATTTAACATTTATTTATAACCGACGAGTTTAAACAAATTATTCATTTATCTGTCACGGACGTAACGAGCCTTACGAGTCCCCATCCATATGGGGATTTTTGTCATCCCTATCACTAATTAGGGATGGTAATCAATACTTCCTGTCCTGATCACAATTCGGGATAAAAAAAATTATCCTCAAATTCTAACCATTATTTTGAATTAGAACGAAAAAAATTGCCCCTAATTCTGAACCGAAATTTTAATGAATCGGTATTTTGAATTGTTAGGGATCTTGAATCCCAATTTGATTCGAGACTTTTTATGTTAAAATTGAAGATTCAAAATGATTATTCGACTTGAATCCCAATCGAAAATCTTATTCTGAGTGATTTTTTATCATTAATCTGTACCAAATAGGATAATATCCCAATCGAGATTTTGGATTAGAAATTTTATGCGAACCCACCACAGCATTCTTTGTTTTGGTGTTTGACTATTGTACAATAATTAAATCGATTTTATTTTATATATTTTTATCAAAATTTGACAATAAAAGACATTAACTATTTAGATGTTTCTAATTATTTTAAAAATATAATCGAGCTGGTTAGTCTATTGCTGTAGAAATAAGATATCAAGCTGTACAAAAGAAAAAAGGATGCAAGTCTAAAAGAAATATTAAATTTAAAGACAGAAATGGATGTTTCAAATAACTTTTAAATAATAATAATAATAATAATAATAATAATAATCTGACAGCAAAGACCATCACAAAAATGCAAACTATGTTCTTAATTCTTATTTTAGAGAAGTACAGGATCTGGATGTTATTATTCCCTGTGCAAATTAGCCATTCTTATTATTAATTAATAAATATAACCTCAAACTTATTTTTTTGCTGGATAAATACTTTTTTTTCAAAAGGATTTTACATAATTACATTTACTAAATGATGTTGAATCTTCTAGGAGAAGGAATGGGATCCACGCGACGAGGAGTAGAGTTCGTTTCACTCTCGAATTGCCTTTAACCTTTGGTCTATTTTAGATCGATGAAATTGAATGAAATGAAGTGTAATAGAATGAGGAGTTGAGCCATTAAAAATAAGTTACTCAAATCGAGAGTTGGAAATAAAACATGACTTAAAAAAAACATTATATGTGAAAATAAAAAATAATATTAAAAAAATTATCATTTTTATTTTTATAATATAAAATGACATAATTATCTTCAAAAAATATATATAGTTACATTTAATTCCATTATTATTTATTTACCAAACAATGTTTCAGAAAATTATATTATAAACATCTCAATTTTTCCCAAACAGTGTTATGATACGTTAATCTCCATTGCATTTTGTTTCATTGCATTCCATTAGGTTATATTCTATTGTAAATAATATTATTTCATCAATCCAAACATAATCTTAATGTATATATAGAGCAACATTTAGTAGAAATAAACATTCAAAATAATCGTTCAATTTAACTCGCACATAAAAAACGTTTAAATTAAGGGAAATTTATAAAAATAGTCAAAAAAAAAAATTTGACATTTGACAAAATGAGCCATAACATTTGTCATTTGCAAATCTGACCAATTTCTCCGAAGTGTACTTCGGAGAATCACGATTATCTGAAGTACACACCGAAGTCAGTGTGGACTTATGAGATCCAAAGTCAAAACTTAAGATATCATAAGTTTTTATTTATTTTTTTTTTTTATTAACAACTTCGGAGATTCCTTGGATTTATGAAGTTGGAAAAAAAAATATAAAATCGGACATTCTCTATTTGTTCTCATGACATTGATTTTGATGCTCAACGAAATAGTTAATAATATAAGATTTTTACATATAAGTCCGAAAATATAAGTCCAAAAATATCAATTTCTAATACATTAAATATGTTTACATAAGTTAAAATGAATGTTGATTTGGGTTTTGGTTTTGGTTAAGAGGAGTCATGCATAAACTTCTATTGTGTCAATATTAGCCACATCGATCACATATGATTGCATTTTTGTTCGTCATTGAAAGTCTTCTATTTATTTTTGGGCGTCGTGCCGAAACATGCTAATTTGGTGGCAATATATTCAAACATGTTTTAAGAATTAAAACATTAGTTACAATTATAATTAAATATTTTTCTAATAAAATAAATTAATATTATATCCGATAACTCTTTTGCCAAGACTCAATCCGATTTGTCACCAGCATGATGAATAGTCTCCTCATATGAAGCGCGAAATGTGGCTGTTGTGTAGATCTTGCTCAAAATACTATGGCGTTTGATTATAGTAGCCGCACATATAGTCAATGCGTGTGCACACGAAAGTTGCTGCAAATAAAACTTTCGACTCTAAATTCTTTTTATTTCAACTTCGAAAATTCGAATAAAAATTTCAGATATTCGAAAAAATACTTCAGATATCTGAAATCGTAATTCAGATATCTGAAGTTAATAATAAAAAATAAAAATAAAAACTTATGAGATTCGAAGTTTTGATTTCGGATCTCCTAAGTCCACATTGACTTCGGTGCGTACTTCAGAGAACCGTGATTCTCCGAAGTACATTTCGAAAAAGTGGGTCAGATTTACAAATGGCAAATATTATAGCTTATTTTGATAAATTATATATATATATTTTTGCTAGTTTTGTAAATTTTCCTTAAAAAAAATTTGATCACTCGAATCCAAAAAAATTGTTGATGAAATGATCACAATGAACTACTTTGACTAGATACTTCTGACCGTCCAGATTAAAATTTGATGCATTTGAACGGCTGTGATCGTTGATTGACTCAGTTACAAAATAAATATTGTTTCTAAAGAAAAAAGTGATCATCCTTGGAGTATTCTCTACGATATTTTCGATGCATGTCTAATCGAAGCGTGGACTGGAATCGTTATGTTGTTAAATAACAGATTCATCCTCACTCTCTTATTAGGAGCGTGTTTCTCACGGGTAATGTCTTTTGTAGGCATAAAAAAAAATTGTGGATGCATTTGTGACATTTTTAGTCTTTTTACTTTATGAATGAAACTTGTATTTGTGAATTGTGATATTTGAGTATTTTAGTTTTATTAGTTTATGGATCATTACTTTGCGGTATTAATAATTAATATTAATACCGGTTTTTAGTTCAAAAGCAAAGGAATAAAAAAGGGCTAGAAAAAAACTCGAATATGAATCGGACCGAATTTTTTTAGACTCGGACTTTCCTACTAATTTTCGGATTCGGCCCGGTAAATTGCAACTCCTAATCTTTTGCTTCATAAAGTTATCGTTAACTGATAAGAATACAGCCCACAAGCACTTATGTCTGTATTTCTCTTTATTTTTAAGATTAGATAATTAATGCAAGCAAAAATTTGTACTAATTAATCAACGATTACTATTCTAGCAATTTGATCCTACCAATTTTTATCGTTTTAAATTGATATAAATTTTTGGAAATTTTTAATTGATGAATCGATCGATTTATAATTTTTTGATTTCCCAAAAATTTATCGATTTCATTTTTAATATATTTTAATTTTTCGTTATTTTTTCAAAGTTATAATTGATGATTTTGTAAGAAAAAATAATTATTCTGTTAAAAATAATGAAAAATGAGAATATGTTTCGATTTAAAAAAATTTATTATCGAGATAATAATATCAATATCATTAGTTTATTATCTTTTCTTAAATAATAAATAATTTTTTTATTTATATTAAAATGGTGCGTATTCATATTCCCTTAAATTAAAGACTCTTATATTATTTAATATTTTCATGAATCATGTGAAATATCAACTTTACTCTTTTCGATTAATCTCACACTATTTTTAGTTAATCAAAAAATTACTATCGAATCGATTTATTACCAAATTTTGATTAAATTGTCTAAATTAAAATATAAAACTCAAATTATGTGGATTCATGTATAATATTACTTTGTTTTATTAGAAAAACATTCAATTATAATTTTAAAAAATATTTTGATTCTCAATGCAGATTTGAATGTATTGCCATCAAATTAGCGTGTTTCAGCGGACACCCGAAAATAAATAGAAAACCTTCATATGGCGAACAAACAGTGCAAGTCATATGTGATCGATGTGGGAAACACAGACACAATAGACGTTCATACATGGCTCATCTTAACCAAAATCCAAGTCAACATTAATTGTAACTTATGTAAACGAATTTGATATATTAGAAATTGATGTTTTCGGATTCGTGTTTTCGGACTTATATGTAAAAATGTTATATTATTAACTATTTCGATGAGCATCAAAATCAATGTCTCGTGAGAACAAATGGAGAATGTATAGTTTTATATTTAATTTTCCAACTTCGATTGCTAATAAAAAAAACAAAACAAAAATAAAATTAGGAGATCCGAAATTTTGATTCCAGATCTCATAAGTCCACACTTACTTCGGTGTGTATTTCGAATAATTGTGATTTTTCGAAGTACAATTCGGAGAAGTTTGACAGGTTCGCAAATGGCAAACGTTATGATTCATTTTGACAAATGACAATTTTTTTGGCTAGTTTTATACATTTCCCCCTTTTAATGAAAAAATGTTAGCTTGAGCGATGTGAATAGACAAAATAATCAAAATAGTTATAGTATCTTATTATATTGCCTATTTGGGTATGCCCGTCAAATAAAATAGTATGGTTCGTGAGAAAAAAACTCAATTTCTTTTAAGTGAATGAAGAGTTAGAGTGAGAGTGTGTTTTGGCATAAGAGAAAGATGACAGATTGTAAACCCATTTACTATTAATGTTTCCATTAACTCACATAAAATGAAGAGATTATGGTCATGTGTGAAATTACCTATAAGCACTCAAACAATAAATATAATTATATAAAAGAGGGGGTGAATTGAGTATAAATCTAAATAATGCAGAATTAAAAATTCTTTATAATTTTAACTCACTTAGTTAGTAGTTTTACCAATTAAGTTTAATGTGTAATTTTCTCAAACACAATCTATTACAAAATGTAAGTTTCTAAATAATATGGAAATATAAAGCAAACTTGCAATAATTAAAAGAGTTTAGGGATAGAGAAAATAACACAGAGATTTATAGTGGTTCGATCAACAATGCCTACGTATACTCCTTCAAGCCGCGCTTGAACACTTTACACTGTAAGTTTCCCGTGGCTTACTTACAAATCAAAAGTTTTGTTCCTAAATTCACTCCAAATATTTAACACAACACCAAAAATTTTGGCCATAGATTCACTCTTAAATCTTTACAAATTCACATGTTTGAATATGTCAACTCAATAAGAGATTTCACAACCACAAGTGTTTGATATAAAAGGTTGGTTTACAACTCAACTTGGGTACTCACAAAAGATAAAGAAGATTAAATGTGTGAGTTACTAACCCAAGTAAATCCAAACTCTTTAAATGATCTGAATATGTATGTAGTGAGCTTTTATGATTAAGAGAGTGTATGATAAAGAATATTAAAGAAAACTCTTTGTTTTTGCTTCTTAGAAAATGTATGAAGGTTGTGGAATTTAGCAAAAATGAAATGGGCATTCATTTTTATAGTGAAAGTAAAAATTGTCATAACTCTTTGTCCTGAGACCAATATGCCAGTCTACAGTGGTCGGTATGCCGATCCTGCAAATTCAAACGGCTATTTTCAAAATATGATCGTTGAGCATAAAACACATGACCTACCATATTATTGACCGGTATGGAATGAACCGGTTCTAGTAGCTAGAAACTATAGACTGACCGATATGGTAGACCAATACGGAGTAGACCCGTTCTAGAGAGCATGCAAAACTGTCCAAAACAGATAAGGGACACCAGTATACCGATTCATTGGCTGGTGTGCAGCAGGTCACAGTGCATAAACACCGATTTTAAAGATTAAAACATCATACACATAACTCAATTGTATTTTATGAATGTGAATGAGTCACATGAGTTTAGAATATTTGAATTATTAACTCACTTACATTGAGAATCCTTAACTATAAGACTTCACTTGATTTTTTCATTAAGCACTTGAGTCTTCACATCAAATATATTTCGATATCTTTTATAATGCTCGTGAATTCTGTTTGGGCCAAATTTGGTCCAGGGGTAGTTTCGTCATTTTACTTCAGACCCAATACTGGACGCACCCCTGAAGCCTCCTAATCAAACCCCAAAGACATAATGTCGGCCCAGGCCCGATGAACACCAACACCCGTAACCGAAGGACCATCCAGAGGCCGGCCCACGTAACGCCTAAGTTCATAAACACCATTCATAAATTCAACAGTTGCCAGCCAACAACGGGCAAATACAAATAAAACTCCCCTCATGAAGTCGACCGTTATCACGACCCAACGGACAAGCAATCAAATGGCAATAAAGGCACACGTAACTTAAGCATGTATATATAGGAAATGAGTTTCCAATAGGAGGGGATTCAACGTCTGGCTCTCCTACCCATAGCTTTGGGACATCCTCAAGCTCGCCACTCCTGCCACTTACCGCCCTCACGGCATTCAACGGAGTTCAAGGTAGCATCTAACCTTGCCCTCTCCATTATAACTTTCTTTAGTCCCTTTACTGACTTGGGCGTCGGAGTGCCCCCGGCACCCACCACACCGGTGGGTAGTACTCCCGCTCACTCTACATTCTTTGTATTGCAGGATCGTCAGTGCCCCTATACAAAATCTCAATTGTAGACCTGGAGCGAAAACCAGCGCATACAATTTGGCACCCACCGTGGGGCCTTAGCGATTCATTGCAAGCAAAGACCCTTCAGTTTACGATCTTTACAAACATAATTATTCAAGGCCTCAAGCAACAAACAAACACCAGATCTCGTGGTGGCATAATATGCTGCTCTACAATAACGGTTATGATTATTGGAAGAGGAAAATCTGGCTATGCAAAGCCCCAATACTGATCTCCAGAAGTAATGGAGGCCTCTTCGACCTCCCAAAGGCGCAAGGCTATGGGTCACCCCAACAATCCTATCATCAAATCCAATCTCTTAGGAGCATCCAACAATATGGAAATTGAAAGTCCACCAACAAGCGATCATCCATTTAATCACCAAAAAAGCTACCATATTTCTCCAGATGATTGATCACAACAAGTCACCTCTTCCATGCAAAAGGAAACACAGGAGTTCAAACGAGCAATTTTCTCCAGTCTACCTGGGGTCAGACTACCAGCATGAAGCTATATAATGGATCAACAGACCCAAACTATGTGGAAAGATTGCCATCAGTTCCCACATGACATGAATAAATTTCCATTAACTCCAGACTACATATAGAGAGTTAGTCATCCTCTTCAGACGACATGGAAATATGGTCATCTCTCCCAAACTAAATTAACGGAACCTCATCTATTTCAGACTACATGGAAGGATTGTTATCTTACCAGACGACATAAGAAGGTATTCATTTCCCCTAGGTGAATTGGATGAGCAGCCTCCTTCATACGACATGACATGATTGTCATCTTCCTCAGATGACATTGAGGAATAGTCATCTTCTCAGACATGGATGAGTTGTCATACGATAGGTTTGACATCTCATTCATACGACCTCGATGGAATGTCATCCACTTCAGAATGCATGGAAGGATTGCCATCTCTTCCGGACGACGTAATAAGTTGACAATTCATTCTTCAGACGACATGAATGAACTCCCGTCCTCTTCATACGACATGAAAAGATAATTATCTTCAAATGAATTGTCATCTCCTTCGTACGACAGTCTCATGGATCAGGTCCAATACTGTGGACTCCATATACCTTCATATGGTATGGCAGAGTGAAGACTTTCTTGGACCTTCGTCGGGTCCAGACGACGGTAGATTTTCATGTACTTCCATGTGGTATAGTGCCACGAGCCAACTGGTTTCCTACACACAAAAAAGAATAAGAAGTAAACATACAACCAAATTTTGTGCATGCATGAGGTGTGTCCAGTCCACGATCGCTGATCATGAAGCCATGAAGGAAGCATCCCGCCATGCGTGAACCATCAAATTGGGTATTCGCGAAGACAACCAGAACATGAGAAAACTTGTCGACTTGCTCGGGTTATACTCGACAAAGAGTGGTGAAGAGATGACCAGCTCGAATGACTAAGTTACAAGGATGGAAGATGGACAAATAGATATCTATTTACATCACTGGAGAGAAAAAAAAGATGTAAAGAACTCACCATTCCTTGAGAGACTGAAGAAGAATTGTTACGAGTGACTCTTCATGATGGAGAATGTGGTGGTATCCGACAGAATTGTAGACTATCCTTGCTGTCTTTTGGCCACAAGTGATTATGGGGACAACTAATGTGGAGAGAATTATGAAAAACTAGATCATGAGAGATAACAACATGAACACTTACATATGTCGAGCAAGATTACTATGGAAATCATTCCCATAGTCTACTTGATTGTTCTGCTTTGAGGATTACATATTGTTGTTAGTATGATTTTGCTCAAGCTCTCTGAATCAGCTGGGTATAGGATTGGTGTGAGGTTGTATAGATCGCATACTCAGATTTATTTTCAAATTTTTATTAAAAAGCCTTTGTGGCATTTTCTCGAGCAGTTTGTAGGCTATATTTGGTTCTACACGTGAGAGTCAAAGGCTAAATTTCATATCCCCATTACGTTCAATTTTCCACAAGAATACATTAAAAATTTTCAATTGTTACATTCATCTCATTCGTACGACAGGGAAGATGTTCGCAATCTCAGGGCTACTGGTCTCTACTCTTTCTTGTCATAGACCTTTAAGGCTTGTTTGGGTTTTTGCTCGTGTTTGGTTGGGCTTGCTAAGGCTTGCTGGAAGACTTTGTGATTGGAGTTGTTTGTGGATGATATGGGGTTGTGCGGAATGAATGGTTTATGTTCCAATTTTGAGTCTACAATCGGGTCTTGAAGACTGAGCAAGAATGATATATGGCTTCATCGGGTTCATGCGCGGGAAGATCCAAGAATTCTTGAGTATCACGGGTCTCTCAGATTGGAATTCCTTGGGGTTTTGGTTCTATCATTGAGGTATTTTCTCGGTTTTGTCTTGCTCAACATTCGAGCCAAGCTTCATGGGTTTGGGCGAGGGTGGCCCCTGGACCAGTGTGTACCATGGGACGCCTGATTCATTCGTTGGAGATGGCTTCGATTTGGTTCCATGTGGAGGAGACTACTGGTGAGGACCCTGAGATGCCACCATGAGCGAGACTCCAAGCTGGGCAAAAATGATTTATCAAGAAAAGAAGCCCATTGACACATAAAATAAAAATGCATGGCTCCAAAAGATTTGCGAGCTGTCTAGTGCTCAGGATACCCTCCAATCCCCATCAAGCTTCACATGGCAGTTTAAAAATATTCACTCGACAAAAGAAACAGAAAGTTAAGATAGAGTGAGGCCAATTGTTGATGTGAGACTCATGAGCTTAAAAAGGATGCTTCAGATGAAGATTCATCATGTGGTGATTGTCCCACTCGACACTACACTCGGCATAATGCAAATGTCCCTCTCGACACTCACTCAGCATAATGCAAATGTCTCACTCGACACTACATGTGTGATAGTTGTACTTGTTAAAGATCCCAGTCGACACTACCATGAGAAGTTTGGCACTCATTGAAGACCCTCATTCACCTATATCTCATTCACACTACATATATGACCTTGTAGAATGAGGAATGAAGACCCCCACAGACCTTCGTCAGGTCGAGTAGAATGAGAATGGAAGACCCACATGGAACTTCATCATGTCTAGTAACTCTCTAAGAACTCCACCAGTTCAAGTAGAGTAAACAATCTCTTATACCTTTATCTGGCCTAATAAAGTGTAGAGTGATGACCTTGATAGATATTCATCAAGTACATTCTACAGTAGTCTTATGGACCTTTTTCAGCTCTAGTGGTATGAGAAAGAAATACTCTTGGATCTTAATCGGGTCTATAGAGTAAAGACTCTTGTAGATCTACATCAGGTCTAGTAAAGTGAAGACTATCATGAACTTTCATCAAGTCCAGTCGACCGGGGACATCCTCCATAGACTCATTTCGAGTCAACTTGTAGACATGGATTAGACATATCGTATGACTTATATCTTCCTGGACTCATCAAGTCCAGTCGACCAGGGACATCCCCCATAGACTCATTTTGAGTCAACTTGTAGACATGGATTACACATGTCGTATGACTCATATCCTTCTGGATTCATCAAGTCCAGTCGACCGGGGACATCCCCCATAGACTCATGTCGAGTCAAGTTATAGACATGGATTAGACATGTCGTATGACTTATATCTTCATGGTCTCATCAAGTCCAGTCGACCGGGGACATCCCCCATTGACTCATGTCGAGTCAAGTTATAGACATGGATTCTTGGGCTCATCAAGTCCAGTCGACCGGGGACATCCCCTAGATGACTCATGTCGAGTCGAGTTATAGACATGGATTACACATGTCGTATGATTTATATCTTCCTGGACTCATCAAGTTCAGTCGACCGGGGACATCCCCCAGATGACTGATGTCGAGTCGAGTTATAGACATGGATTACACATGTCGTATGATTTATATCTTCATGGACTCATGTCGAGTCGAGTTATAGACATGGATTACACATGTCGTATCATGGACTCATGTCGAGTCAAGTTGTAGACATGGATTACACATGTCGTATTATTTATATCTCCATGGACTCATCAAGTCCAGTCGACCGGGGACAACCCCCATAGACTCATGTCGAGTCAAATTATAGACATGAACTACTCATGTCGTATGACATATATTCCTGGCTTCATCATGTCCAGTCGACCGGGGATAACCCCCATAGACTCATGTCGAGTTAAGTTTTAGACATGGATTAATACATGTCGTATGACTCATATCTTCCTGGACTCATCAAGTCCAGTCGACCGGGGACATCCCCATAGACTCATTTCGAGTCAACTTGTAGACATGGATTACACATGTCGTATGACTCATATCCTCCTGGACTCATCAAGTCCAGTCGACCGGGGACATCCCCCATAGACTCATTTCGAGTCAACTTGTAGACATGGAGGGCACATGTCGTATGACTGATATACTGACCTTCATCGGGTCCAAACGATTGGTACTTCTCCAATGGCTCTTGTAGACTCAAGTTGATAACTTGACATTCGTTTGGTTCAATTAGTAGGCAGCATTAACGCTCGAGTACAGCTACATAATATGGCCTCGTCCCGGGCGACACATGCGTCAAGTACTCTCCAAGCCAATGACTCTTGACTTAGAGAGTAGAGGACAAACTGTTTGGGCCAAATTTGGTCCAGGGGTAGTTTCGTCATTTTACTTCAGACCCAACACTGGACGCACCCCTGAAGCCTCCTAATCAAACCCCAAAGACATAATGTCGGCCCAGGCCCGATGAACACCAACACCCGTAACCGAAGGACCATCCAGAGGCCGGCCCACGTAACGCCTAAGTTCATAAACACCATTCATAAATTCAACAGTTGCCAGCCAACAACGGGCAAATACAAATAAAACTCCCCTCATGAAGTCGACCGTTATCACGACCCAACGGACAAACAATCAAATGGCAATAAAGGTACACGTAACTTAAGCATGTATATATAGGAAATGATTTTCCAATAGGAAGGGATTCAACGTCTGGCTCTCCTACCCATAGCTTTGGGACATCCTCAAGCTCGCCACTCCTGCCACTTACCGCCCTCACGGCATTCAACGGAGTTCAAGGTATCATCTAACCTTGCCCTCTCCATTATAACTTTCTTTAGTCCCTTTACTGACTTGGGCGTCGGAGTGCCCCCGGCACCCACCACACCGGTGGGTAGTACTCCCGCTCACTCTACATTCTTTGTATTGCAGGATCGTCAGTGCCCCTATACAAAATCTCAATTGTAGACCTGGAGCGAAAACCAGCGCATACAATTTGGCACCCACCGTGGGGCCTTAGCGATTCATTGCAAGCAAAGACCCTTCAGAATTAAAAATTCACATGAAGAGTGAGAGTGAGAGTGAGAGTGTGTTTTGGCATAAGAGAAAGATGGCAGATTGTAAACCCATTTACTATTAATATTTCCAACAACTCACATAAAATGAAGAGATTATGGTCATGTGTGAAATTACCTATAAGCACTCAAACAATAAATATAATTATATAAAAGAGGGGGTGAATTGAGTATAAATCTAAATAATGCAGAATTAAAAATTCTTTATAATTTTAACTCACTTAGTTAGTAGTTTTACCAATTAAGTTTAATGTGTAATTTTCTCAAACACAATCTATTACAAAATGTAAGTTTCTAAATAATATGGAAATATAAAGCAAACTTGCAATAATTAAAAGAGTTTAGGGATAGAGAAAATAACACAGAGATTTATAGTGGTTCGATCAACAATGCCTACGTATACTCCTTCAAGCCGCGCTTGAACACTTTACACTGTAAGTTTCCCGTGGCTTACTTACAAATCAAAAGTTTTGTTCCTAAATTCACTCCAAATATTTAACACAACACCAAAAATTTTGGCCATAGATTCACTCTTAAATCTTTACAAATTCACATGTTTGAATATGTCAACTCAATAAGAGATTTCACAACCACAAGTGTTTGATATAAAAGGTTGGTTTACAACTCAACTTGGGTACTCACAAAAGATAAAGAAGATTAAATGTGTGAGTTACTAACCCAAGTAAATCCAAACTCTTTAAATGATCTGAATATGTATGTAGTGAGCTTTTATGATTAAGAGAGTGTATGATAAAGAATATTAAAGAAAACTCTTTGTTTTTGCTTCTTAGAAAATGTATGAAGGTTGTGGAATTTAGCAAAAATGAAATGGGCATTCAATTTATAGTGAAAGTAAAAATTGTCATAACTCTTTGTCCTGAGACCAATATGCCAGTCTACAGTGGTCGGTATGCCGATCCTGCAAATTCAAACGGCTATTTTCAAAATATGATCGTTGAGCATAAAACACATGACCTACCATATTATTGACCGGTATGGAATGAACCGGTTCTAGTAGCTAGAAAACTATAGACTGACCGATATGGTAGACCAATACGGAGTAGACCCGTTCTAGAGAGCATGCAAAACTGTCCAAAACAGATAAGGGACACCAGTATACCGATTCATTGGCTGGTGTGCAGGTCACAGTGCATAAACACCGATTTTAAAGATTAAAACATCATACACATAACTCAATTGTATTTTATGAATGTGAATGAGTCACATGAGTTTAGAATATTTGAATTATTAACTCACTTACATTGAGAATCCTTAACTATAAGACTTCACTTGATTTTTTCATTAAGCACTTGAGTCTTCACATCAAATATATTTCGATATCTTTTTATAATGCTCGTGAATTCTGTTTGGGCCAAATTTGGTCCAGGGGTAGTTTCGTCATTTTACTTCAGACCCAATACTGGACGCACCCCTGAAGCCTCCTAATCAAACCCCAAAGACATAATGTCGGCCCAGGCCCGATGAACACCAACACCCGTAACCGAAGGACCATCCAGAGGCCGGCCCACGTAACGCCTAAGTTCATAAACACCATTCATAAATTCAACAGTTGCCAGCCAACAACGGGCAAATACAAATAAAACTCCCCTCATGAAGTCGACCGTTATCACGACCCAACGGACAAGCAATCAAATGGCAATAAAGGCACACGTAACTTAAGCATGTATATATAGGAAATGAGTTTCCAATAGGAGGGGATTCAACGTCTGGCTCTCCTACCCATAGCTTTGGGACATCCTCAAGCTCGCCACTCCTGCCACTTACCGCCCTCACGGCATTCAACGGAGTTCAAGGTAGCATCTAACCTTGCCCTCTCCATTATAACTTTCTTTAGTCCCTTTACTGACTTGGGCGTCGGAGTGCCCCCGGCACCCACCACACCGGTGGGTAGTACTCCCGCTCACTCTACATTTCTGTATTGCAGGATCGTTAGTGCCCCTATACAAAATCTCAATTGTAGACCTTAGAGCGAAAACCAGCGCATACAAATTCGTATCGAAATCGTTATCATTGCATCCTGAAAATCCTTCATCAAGTATAATCACACTTACAATGGATGGTTCTATCAGTGAACTTAACCATGCCAAAGCTCATAGCTCATGGTCAAATTTGAATTTTCCCTAGACTTTGACCACTTAACCCACAGCCCAATCTTATGCACAATTCACTGCCAGCCCTTTTCTTTTGATTTTCAAGACTCCATGCATTCACTACAATAAATTAAAATTAATATTTCGCCAAAGGCTGACACTTTATTTATTGCTGCATTTAATATTAATTCAATTATGCAACTCACATCATGTTGATCATTATACACACACACATTGTATTAATTCTTTTTTAACTATCCTAAGCTATTCAAGTGATTCATTTCTGAATTACGCTAGTCCACTTATTAATTCCAACCCCCTAAAAGTTAATCATGTCTTCGCTTTTGGTCTTATATTCTAGGGACATCTCTTAATTGTCCTAAAATATACGAATTTCTAAAATAACAACTTTATAAGTAAAGAATAAAATATATAAAAATCATATTATATATTTTAAAAGTGAAATTTCTTTATATTTGTGTATAGGTCAAAATCGGCTAAGGGCTAATCTTGTCACTTCACGACAGACCTTATATCGTCAATGGCCCGAAAGGACCCCCCATTGTTGGCAGCCCAGGAAGCCTCACAACCGGATACCAAAAGCTTGCCACGGCCCAGGCCCAATAAGCCAACCACATTAACCTCAGGGAGGTCGCCCCAACGGTCAGATACCACGATATCACAAACTCCAACCGTTCCAGTCCTCCATTAAGACACGATCAGCCGTTTCTATCTCCAGCTCATAAGTACGCGCTTGTAACCGCCACCCAACGGGTAGTACAATAATACCATTAAATGATCAGAACAAGTATATAAGCAGGGGGGATCCGAGACATCAGAAAAAAAAGAAAAGGAGACTAAAACAACGTTCTCGCCCAACACCCAATCCTACGCCCTCACGGCAATCACCAAACATTATAAGACAAGGTACCCTTCGACCTTATGCTCCATAGTCCTACACTTCAACCCCTTCCCATTTTATTGACTTGAGCGTCGGAGGGCCTACGGCATCCACCACACCGGTGGGTAGTGTCTTCCCGTTCATCCTATTCTCTTTGTTTTGCAGGATCGCCAGTGCCCCCTCAACATTCGAAATCTCGATTGTAGGCTCGGAGCAGAAAACCGCGTCTACAATTTGAAGCCTTAATTTGTGTCGACTCTCCTCAAAGTCTCCTTTGCCGCTCGTTGTGCACATGTTATTCGTGTATTGACCTTACCTTCCTCGTATATGCGTCATTTGGTATTGGTCTTACATTCCTCTACTATCCCACACATATCACTGGGTATTGATCATCAGGTGTTTTTTTAAATATGAAATTCATTCATACATATAAAAAAAGGTCATAAAGATGTAATTACATGATCATAATATATCTAATATAAATTTAGGATATCAAATGACTTGAGCTTAGTTATGATACATTATGTGTTTCCCGTAATTAGTAGGGATACATATTCACACATAAAATTATTTAGGAACATAATGAATTATGGGGTCGGTTTGGTCTCTCTACCTCGGCCCCAATGCAAAGTCGTTAACTATATATACATAATTAGAAGGTTAATAACATAATACATACATTGAATATAAAACTTTTACAACAACATATAATCAATCTAATACAAGATAATTAATAAATCTATATCAGAATATGCAACCGCCCTAGGAAGTAACACCGGCCATTGGGTGTTTGATTACTTAGGTATCCATGATAATTTACTTGGATGGCTTTCCCATTAGTCAAATGTCGAGATGGCAACTTGAACACTAGTAATAGTGAATTGAATAAATTCTGAAACTGTACAAGGTGGTCTCAAAAAGACACCATATTGAACTACGAGTTGGTGTCAGAGAAGACACCTTTTATGCCGACGAGATGGTTTTGCGAAGGCACCATGGTGGTGACGATGAGGTGGTGCTGAGAAGGGACGTCTGTGGTGACGGGATGGCAACGAGGCGTAGTCGAAAAGGCACATTGGTGGTGGCGAAGTAGCGTTGCACTGAAAAAATATAATGTATAGTCGAGTGATTGATAAATAATGATATTTATCGTAAATTTTATCATGATTTAAATATTTAAAAATTATATAACATCACATATCAAACCACAATATCAAAAAATAATTTGATAAACTATCGGAAAATCATCTCGCTACTTTAAGTGCCTACTTACACCACGTGTGTGACGTGTCTATTAATTTTACTTAGTTTCACCATATATCAGTTATATCAGAAAGTCTGATATTATCAAGCCTAAGAAATCAGATGAAACACTCCCCTCCTCAAGTAATGAAACCTAAGATTTACGAAAAAAAATGAGAAGAGTCAAATATGTTTGCCAATTTTTGTTACTTAAATTCAATATTTCAATATGCAGCAAACAGTAAACATAATATCACCCGAAATAAAAAGTTACCTGCAAAAATACCAGACAGGCCATGTATGCTTGCCCTACCATCGCAGCAGTGATGCCGGGCCTTATAACAAATAGGGACATGGACATACTCTCACACCGCTCGTTGCCAAACAAATGCTAGGCAGCAACCCAAGAAAATAAAACACTAACCTATTAAGTGATGAAGCTAGTACCAGGTACCTGCCCGCTTGTAAGCCTAAGATCAATGCATTTTCTATCCTCGAAGATCTATCAATTGACTTAATGGTGTCACTCAAACCTTCTATAATGAATTAACTCGTCTAGGTACCAATCCATCGTTACACAATCAAAGGGGTCACCTTTTAAGTACAACAAATTCATCTCTCTATAAAAGAGTGAATAAAATATACAAGTTTTGGAAAGTAGGATAGCAACACAATTGGATATATACACACACATAAGTGATAAGCTATGACAATTGAGGTTTATAACTAATATGTAAAACTATGGGGCGAAACAAAATGGTTGAATGATCATATTTACGAATATGAAAGCCAACATTTTTAATATTCACAATACAGCAATTGCAAGGAAATGAGAACAATTTCAAGTCAGTTACTTACATCATTTGTATTTTTGGATAGGACAATGAGGGGAAACACAGACAGAATATATTCACTGGTCCATATTCCCAATAAATACTACTCCAAAGCTCTAGTGCAGAAAAAAATGGAATTAAAAAACTCGTAAACATATGATTCTACCCGCTCCAAATGCATATTGGCCACTGGGGGTTGTGATATTGTTGCAAGCTACTTCTAGGAATTCATTGTACATGTTTATGTTTTCTGCAGATTTGTCCTCCATATCACATTGATAAGCCATCGAAAATCAATGATAGGATTCCCAGCCTGTAGTCTCACAAGATGATTTCTGTACGGTATTAATATACTCCTGAGACCTATGCACAAAAATTAGAACAAAAACCAAACATCAATGCCAACAAGAACAGAATCTGGAACCCAGATTACAGAACACAAGTGTATATTACAGTAAAGATCAGTGTGGTAGGTAGACATGCCTGTGATGCACATTGTCTTATAAAGATGAGCGACGTGGGCATCTCCTCTTGTAACTACTATATGCGGCTTCTCTAAACATTCAAGGAAAGCTAAGTCAGCTTTCAGCAGCTCGGCCTGCTCATGAGTGTCATAACCGATATCGTGGCAATAACAGCAATAATCCAACCAGTCCATTGGCCTCATATCCCAAAGGTTAGACCCACTGTTTTTTCCACTTGACCAATTGGGCCCACAATAGTGTCCGTATCGAGGAAACAGCTGAGAAAGGAATGCTCTTGGGCCTTTATGCCATGGAACCTTAGACACATATGGTCTAAATCGCACAGGGTTACTCCTGTGTATTGTCTCAAACTCACGAGGCCGCGCTTGCCTCTTCAACTCTTTGTTTATAGTTGTTGGTCCTCGAATCTTCTCTCCAGCATTAACGGCCCAAGGCACAAGCGAAAGAAGGGACCATCCCCACAGCCTGATATCAAAACGTGCATTTTCATTTGATTGTTCCATGATAACGGTTGCTCCCAGATCGTTCTCCAATTGAACACCGAACCATCAAATACTAAGAAATCCAAAATTTATTTGAAATAAAAGAAAGTTATCATGGAACCACTTGTTTAGTAAATCTGTCATTGACATAAAAAAAAAAGATACATTACTGAAATGCGAAAAGCAAAGCACCCCAAAAAGCAGTAAATAACAAGGATTTCATAATTTGTCATGATTTCAACAAATAAACTCGCTATCAACCGATAAATTCATTGTTCAAATAAGATAAAAGGGAAATCAAATGAAACTGCGTAAATAAAATGAAACCAGGAACAACAGAAATCAACATACATATATGTAAGGACTAAGGAGCAATATGCCAATATACGACAAATATTAATCAGTTTCCTGAATATGTTATGTATGCAACTAAGAATAAAAAAACACAGCATATAATTTATTGAGGAATGATAAAATCACAGACTGAAGCAAACACGATTCTCTTGATTTTGGATTCCTTCAAAGAAACGATCAGATTGATAAGTTTCGCGAGTTACTCGGAACAGAATAATCGAAAAGAATGAAATATAAGAATAAAATCTTAATATAACGTTTGCTTAATTTTTTCCTAAGTTTTCTCAGCATCCAAACAAGGCCGAATATACCAGAAACTCACGTATTAGAGACATTAAACATTTAAACATCATAAAAAAAATAAAAAAAGGAAAGTAAAAGCATGTAACTGGCAGAAATTAAAGAAGTAATAAGAAATTAGGAGAACTTACATGTGCTGTTTCGTCGATTAGAATGTCGAGCTGCGGGATAGAGAGAGAGAGAGAGAGAGAGAGGAGAGAGAAGATTCTCGAGAAAATTTTAGATTTGTGGACTGGGAGGCTCGCAGTGGATTACGGGATCACTGCGCGACTCGTAAGCCTGAGAATTAAAGTCTCTGACGTGGCATTCACCCATTAGCTAATAATCATTATATCCTTAATATTTTTATTTACAAAAAATACGCTTTGATTTTATTTTTTAATAAAAAAAATCACACTGAAAGTGATTGTTTGAATTATTTTTTTCCTCTCTCCTTAATCATATAAATCTAATTGTTATTTATTCTTAATTCGTGTTAAATGCATTGTATATAATGCCAATCGTAAATCAAATTATAACTCATTTTCAGTAAAAACATACCAGCACTAATGTATTTGATCCCATAAGAAAATTTATTTAACAGTGCCTTCCATATATTAAAAAATATATTATGCTTTGCTGTGCATAAATTGAAATATATTTTTATAGTCAGCCCCAGTCCGTATAAACAGGGAGAATTGTACCAAGTCTAATAAACTAAAATAAATCTTCCAAAATAAAACTACACTAATGCTAAAAGTTTTGTTGAATTTTTTTTTTTTAGTTTGTTTGTCATCGAAGATGAAATTTAGTGTCTTTTGTACTGAACAAATTTAGACTAAGGACATATTTATCTTTTCACCCCAGGCTCAATGTCAGATAGAGCCCAATTCCTTTGAACACTATCCCAATTGAGTTTGTGCCAATGATCCAATTGACTTTCCAGGCCTGATTTTGGTTAAAACCCACATGACAGTTCATTCATTTTCCAAACCATTCCCAACCGAAAAACATCTCTTCATAAATTAATTACTTTTCGCATAATTAAATGATTCAACACTGAAAACCAGATGATTAACATGTTAATGGGGCACACCATCATAAATACGGCTCACATTCCAACTAAAAAAATTAGTAATTAACCTATAAAAGGGAGTAGAACTCAGAATTATATAAATCCAATCTTGAGCTCTGAGACTTAAGCTCTTAAAGCATATTACCCTCTAAACACATGTCCACCGTCCTCACAGCAACCGACGGAGGTCAATGTAACCTAAAATCTTATTCTTCCCTTACTTTTTGCTCGTCTTCACTACCGACTTGAGCGTCGGAGGGCCTACACCACCACATCAATGAGTAGAAACTCTCCGACTCCACTCACTATACCTTTATTTTGCAGGATCGCTAGTGCCCTATCATACAAATTCTCGATGTGGACCGGAGGCGAAATCCAGTGTCTACAGTCTACACCTTTCATATAAAAGTATGAGACGGTCGGAAATTTTACTTGCTCCGCTTAAGTTCGAATCATGTGATTTGATAGCGGAATTTTCAACATAGTGATGAAATTTAGAATATTTAATTTTGAAGGTAAACATGATAAATATAAGATTTTTATATGAATACCAGAATAGGACGTATGGAGTTGAAAAATGGGCCAGGCTTAATAAACCCATCCCCAAATTCAAAGCCCAGCCCATATATAACCAGACGCAAGTGTAGGCTTGTAACTGGTTACTGAACTTAAATATCAAAAGTCAGCTGCACATACAATTATTGGGGGGAAAAGTTAAGCCTCCAAGTAAATTGATCCACACAATAAATTTTTCTCAAACAGAACCCAAAAAAGGTAGAAAGTATTATTAGTTTGATAAATGCCTTCACCACCTACAATGGACACAAAACAGAACACTTTATACTGTTTACAATACTTGGGTGCAAAACTTGCAGCAAGAGGGGGAATACAGAAGACATTTCATTGTTAGAAATCAAATCACATCCTTACTTAGAGATGAGAGAGAGAGAGAGAGAGAGAGAGAATGAATTTAGAGATTTAAACGAAAAAAGGCGAATAAATTTAGTAAACCAGGCTACATGGAGATAAAACTATATGCAACAATGAAGGATGTACAAGAAGAAGAAGGCCAGCGACATTCTTACTCACGACTCCCTATGATAGGCGCCATCGTCTTTGGTTAGTTTCACGGCGGAGATGACGGTTTGTAGATGAAATCATGTGAAGATGTTGTTGTGCCATAGTTTAAATCAAGGTTGTGAAGTTGTTCCATTAATTGAGATCGTCTTTCCTTGAAAAAATCAAGACGAGTGGTTAATTCTACCAAAGCAGATGAAGCTGTTGATGGATGCCTTGCATAGTCCATTGCCTGAATGTAACATTGTAAAAAAAAAATCGAGTGGTTAACAAAGATCAATTAGGAAAATGTATAGAAAGAAAGTTCAGTATTTTTTTTTCCAGTAACAAGGTTAACAAATGAGAAAATCAGGTTTCAAGTCAACAACTTTAACTGTGTCGCTTCAAAATTTTGGAGTCAATAAGTTGTATCAAGAGTTCAAACAGATTGTGCATTGACAAATATCAAGCCAACCTCTATTGCTCTCGAATTGGAAGGGGCAGCTGCAGAATCAACACCACAAAGCTCATCCATTGACAAATTTGTGGATGCCTCCGTATTTTTCGAGTCACTCAAGCTAGTTGTCTCCATAAATTGCTTCCGTGAAGGCAGCCTGCTACTGTTGCCAGTTGCTAATCCTTGTCCTTTACTATTCCTCCAATCTGCCCCTAACAAAGTCTCCTGCAGTACAGCAGTAGAAGATTATAATTACGGCTGGATAGAGCACGAAATGCTACTCATAAACTTGAAAGAATAACTCATGAGTCATGACCTACGCATCCACCTAAAAGAAAATAGAGAGAAACATTGGAAGGGCAACATGGACCCTAGGAAAAGGACTGATATTATAACATCAAACTGTGAAAGTATTGGATAATCTGGAATAGTGCCTGAATGCTAGACGGTTCCATCTTCAAAATGATTAAATGGGTCATGAACTTATGGCTAGTGTGCAGTAATTCCATTGCTCTATATTTACTTTACTAATATGATTTCCCCCCTTGTCATAAATCGCTAATATCACGAGGAGTGATAGAAATGATCCATTCACGGCATTTAAATGGGTTGAGCAAAGAAGATAATCTCCTAGGTCATTCCAAGTTTGCAAACTTGATCTCAATGTTAGGTAACATCCAAAGCTTTTGGACATTGTACCTTCCTACTTCCTGGTTCCAGCATTGCTTAGTTTAAGAAACCTAGTCCATCAGAAGGCTACAGAGAGAATATCGAGAAGAAAAATTATTTCAATCAATTATTCTTCTGTTCATGTATTTGAATCAGTAAATCGTGCATTTCTTTATCACTTTTATGTATTTGCTCTTGCTACACCATGTCTGAGGCCACACATTCAAGTGAAATAGCTGAAGCATCAAAAACATGATCTAAGAGCAGCTGTGGAGAGCAGAGACAATTACGAGAAGGCAAGAAAGGTAAGGTGTATAAAATAGTAGTTGAAGGGCATGAATATATATACACATGCATTTTATTTTCCCAAATATCATGAAGCCACTTCTCCCTCCCCGACCCTACCACTGCTATTGAGCAATTTAAATAACTGCCTTGGAATGTTTTATAACCAAATATGACATGAACAAAAGGAGAACGATAAAAAAAAAGGTGAAGATGAGAAAGCAAGAACGGAATTTAGTGAGAGGCAAAACAAATAAATAGAATAACAATGAATAATCAATAGCCTGAATTAGCATCTGCCATGTGAATGCTCCGAAATATATTTAATCATATGAGACAAGACTGATGGGCAAACAATTTCAAAGATGTACCTCAGTTCTTTGCTTCCTTTCATGATTAACAAAAGCAAGAGTAGAATCAAAATCTTGCTGAAGAAACCTCCTGCAAATATCAAATATATTTTTTAGTAGAAGGCTTAAACAAAATCGGATATGCCACAATTATTTACAATTTTCAATATTCCCTATGTTAAAGAAAATAGCTGCCTCAACTATGCATTATGCTGTAATGTTACAACACAACTGAAATACATATTTTCAAGTTTTTTAGACTAGCCGTTTGTCCAGTTCTCCCTGCAGATGAATAGCATGAAGGCAACAAGAAATTATTTGGTCACATCTTTAAAAGATCAAAATAATGGCTGAAGTTAGTTATTTTCTGCGCTTGAAGATGTTATGATCGCACACATGTTGGTTCTACTGGAGCACATGCCATGTATTTATGGCTACATTGACATGTATTGATTAGTGTACTAAAATCACAGGATGAAAGACAACTTCAGAAAAACAGAAAAAGGAAGGAAAAGAAAACGAGAGAGACAGAAGAAAATAATCTTATATCCTTCAACTTTTCACAGCCTACTACACCTCTGGCTCTTGCCAAATAGCTGCCTGTCCCAACCGCTTACTCTTTCTTCCCCTCCCTCCATCAAAAAGGAGAAAAAAAAGAATAACTTTCTTTGGCATATCGTGTGGATACCATACTTAATGAAGAAGTTCATTTACCCACCAAAGAAATATCCCCGAGCCAACCAAATGTAGAAAACTAAAACTGACGTATATGTTAGTACTATTTTCAAAACTGAAGTACACGCTAGTACTTGTTCAAAAAGTGATGTATACATTAGTACTTATTTCAAATACAAAATAAATAAATGGTGGCCTAGACATACTATTATGTCTAGACTAATTTAAAATAGTCGGAATTCAAAATCCCAGAGGGGCATGAATTAATTTCTTACATTGAAAATTAACCATCATGCTGCAGATACCCTTTTGTTAGTTTGTGCACCAGATATTAAAAAGAGAAAAAAATTATTAGAAATGGAACTCAATGTTAAAAGAGAATGATATTTAGTGAACCAGGGGAAAAAACCTTTCGTGATGTCAACAGAATATTACATATGACTACCAACAATCTTTCACACCACAAGCCGACAAATCTTAGTAATAGCGTGACTTGGCATACTCACTGTTGAGAATTATTGTTTTGGACATTTTGATAACGGTCACATGCATCTGAGAGAGAACCATAGTGATGCTGCCGCTGCTGATTAAGTTGATGGTGGAGTTCAGCGACTTTTTGCTTCAACCTGGCCACATCCGCTTCAGCAAGAGCAATCTCCTCCAGCTCAGCCCTTGTCTTCACATCAGTTTTAAGTCATAAGTGTTTGTCCTACTGAAGATTTAGAAAGAAAAATATAAAAACAAAATCTCCTAAGATCTGTACAAACTTTAGAGTCCACGCCGCGTGAACTGGAAAATTGTCCAGAAGACATGCTCAAACCGACTTCTAATGCAGCTCTAAGATCCCTTTCAGCTTGAAGCTGCTCCTGCAACCTTGAGACCTGTTTAATCATTGACTAGTCAGTAGACAAAATTAAAGAGTGAACAGTGAAGACATTTTACAGAGAAAGTCTGAACAATGACGGCTTATACGCATGCAAACAAAAGTAGGAAAGAGGAAAGGTCCGAAAGTAAAGATAATATATGGCAAGCAGACGAAGGCAAGTAAAAGTTATGGAAATGAGGCAGCATCTAATGGGTGAAAAAAGAAATACATCTTGCTCAAGAGCCAAGCGACGCTCGTGCAAAGCTTGTTTCCGTCTTTCCAAGCTAGCTTGTAAAATGGCATTTCCTCTAGCCTGTCACAGATGATGGCCAATCCCGTTAGCAACAACACCAGTATTCCATGACTAGTTTATGCAAGATGATAATACCTCCTTTGCAATCCTATGTCGCAAGTCATTTTTTGTGATCTCAAGTCTCTGAATAGCAAGCCTACAAACAAGTCAACAAATTTACACAATAAAAAGTTGATTATAGGCAGTTGCCGACGCTTAAAACAATATCTAAAAAAAGTAACTTGAACATTTTGATAAGCTGGAACAACAAAATTAAATAAGGAAAGCTGTTTCATTCCACAACAAACATGATAACATATTAAAAGGATAACACATACACATTGTTTCAAGGAATTCATAATCTATTTGACCATATGAGACAAGGATTTGACAATGGCAAGTGGGAAGGATAAGGACTGAAGTATTTTGGGTTTTCCAACCCCTAAAACTTTAAAATGGGAATCTGACACAACTTCATTTGCATAAATATCCGAACAAGGGATTTAATGTAGAAAGAAACTTTTCTGAGAAAATTATTTTCTATGCAGCTAGCCTTGATAGGAAGTTGTGTCATCAGATTTCGAAAGATACCCATCTGTTTAACCACTAAGCCATGTATTTAGCAACTAAACTCATCACCATTTTAGGCTTTTAGCAAAGTAGTCTCAAATAAAACTTAAGTGCAAACTACTACATATGAATCTCATATAATGTAACCTTGACTTACATGACCGTATATTTTTAGAAGCATCTAGGAAAAAGATAAAACAAAATCGTAAAGGAAAGAATTGAGGTATAATGAGCATCTTACTCTTCTTCCCCAGATGAATCAATGGATTCCACTGAAGGTGTCTTTCTTGCCTGTATGCAAAGTCCATAAAGATCATCAATTGCCTAACGTTTCCATTCAAGAATACAGCAGGACAGGATTGCAATATTTAATTTCCGTACATATAGATGTATAACCACCCACAGAAGGAGACTTCTAAGTTGTATGGATGCAAAGCAGAAAATTTGTTATTTAAAACTGATACTTTTCCTTCTCAAAATTACTGATCAACCATAGCCACAGGACAGGTGGGTCATGGTAATTGTAGATAAAGAACAGAAACCCTCCAGAACAGCCCTTGAGTACATATACCCCAATATAGTGGACTGTGAATATCCTCAGTAATAAGTAAAGCTGAAATATTTCATCCATACAAGGAAACCAGCAGTCTCCTCTTAGGAAGAGAAATAATATAAGTTTAAGCTTGAGTGGACCAAAGATATACAAAGAAACGTCCATATACCTTAATATGACCTCAAAACAAGAAGTAAATTAAGATTGATTTTACTAAAAAAATTGAAAATTAACAAAGCTGCATAAATTTCTAAATACAGCAAATAAAAGGAGACACAACAATAAAAAAGCTAGCTCAAATGAGGTTTCTCCTTGAGGAAAATTTGCTATGGTAAGTTACTTAGATTAAAGGACCGAATGTTCGACCCACAAATTAAATTTTCCAAATTAAAAAGGAAAAAAAAATATGAAAACCTACATCCATCAAATTGATGTGACCTACAATCTGCTTCATAAAAATTTTAAGTTCCGAAAGAGTAAATCTTAAGATAAATAAAAAAAACTCACATTGCTTCTTCCCCAGAATGCAGATCTCTTTGTGCTGAGATTGGAGCTTGTAACTTTACCCACTGGCTTCTCAGCAGAAGATTCGAATCCAGGTGCAGATAGAGAATGCCCAGGATCCATGGAGGACAAGATCTCCCCCATTGAACGGTAAGATTCACCAGCAGGTAAAACATTCAAAACCTCCGTCTTAGTAATTGAACTCTCAATTCCTTTCTTCTGTTTACCTTGTTGCTCCATCACCTGATCACCCGGATCCCCAATCTGTAGAGGATCAATGGGCAGATTTGAGCTCTCGGCTGGAGCATTTTTATCTTTGGGAGATCCAACGTCTGAACCATCACCCCCAAAAGCCTATATATGCGTCAAATGAATGAATATGTCAATTAGAACAATAATTAACTCTTTGTAATTTTCTAAATGAACTGAATAAATACAAAAAAAAAAAAAAATTATCATAAAATCAAACAAGTTCAGTATCTCACTCTACCCCAGTTTCAAAATTATCATAGGATAGAAAATATGGGACAATTTAACAAGTCAGTCTCATTGACATATACCAAAACTGACGCATATATCAAAACTGCTATTTCCACATGTCCAGTACTTTCTTTAGAAGATGCATCATGTTGTATATGATGGGACAAAATTTAACTTTCTACCTGAACAAGACCATGAATTCCAACATTTCGATAAATCAAAGATGACCAGGCTTCATTTTAAAATCTTTTGATATTTCCACACAAGGCCCCACTTTATGTTATATATGTGCAAGTGCAAGGAATAAGGATAATTGTTTTATTCAATTGAGGGAAATCATTACTGTAATCTACTTAAAGAGGAACACGCTTTCAAAATTAGAGGTGGCTTGACTGTTAAAAAGATGGTTGTTATACAATAAAGAGAAACCAACCTACATGTTAAAAACTATTTAGTGGAAAAGCCCAACAAGGTATGAAGCCGCATCAAATTAGTTGATGTGGCATTCTGACACCCCTCCAATCATGCAGACCCAACAGAATAACGAGTATGATTCATGAATTGTAGGAATAGATAACGAAGTGATCCAGGAAACCAGAAAGATGATTATCGGTTCAAGGAATTCCATAGAAGCAAGTAAGACTATAAGAAAATGAGAATACTTGAAAGTGGCACATGAAACCAAAAAAAAAAAAAAGCGAAGTGTGACCTGTTGACAAGACATTGAACATGTGCAAAGCCATGAAAAACCTAAGATATAGTCAAAGAAAGTCTAAGTGTGACTGTTGAAGACATTGGACATGTGCAAAGTCATGAAAAAACTAAGATATAGTCAATGAAGGAGTTCTCAACACAATCTATATCATTAACATGAAAAGCATTCAACAATACTGCAGATGTAAGACAATTGAAATAAATGAAAAGAACTCGAAGCAAATTGTTTTCCAATCCGTTAATAAATTTCACAATGCTGGAAAAACATATGCGAAAATTGTCTGTGTGGGGGAAATAAAGGACCTTGTAGTCATAAAGATCACTGCCAGCATAACCACTGCTTTCACTTAACTTCCCACTGAGTGCACGTTCGGCATCATCGTCGCTTTCTGGATCAACTTCATTTTGTGCATCATGGTAACCATTGTTTTTCATATAAAGATTTTCTTCATCAGATGAATCTTCACTACCACTGTTGTCAACACGAGAATCAGCTGAAATAGAGCATCTGTGAAGACTTTCATCCTGAAACACAGAGCAGAATGTAGAGTACCGAATTAAACTACAGTAACATGGAGAACTTGCTTGAGACTCCAATAAGGACAAACTCAAGTTTTTAAATCGAAAGAAAACAAAAGGTTTGTAGCCACTGAAGCAATCAATTATGTGTAACATTAACAATGTCACACAACAGAAGTCATATAACTATCGTCATACCACATATTCATAAACACGTTATTTAATCATTAGTGATGATCAACCATCAGAAATGATTGTTGTCACTCCACAACATAAATACTTCCACACACTTCCATAAACTTACAAGGATTCTAAAGGCTGGAACATTTAAAATTGTAGCTTAAAAATTTAAATTAAAATAGGTTTGCATTTTGAGCTAGTTCAGCAAAGAGGCATACTCTAAGAGATTTGGGGAATCTTTTGGAAATTTAATCAAGAAGCAGCGATTCAAATATTTAATCAAATAATCAAGAAAGCCCAATGGACACCACTCTATATACTAAACAAAGATACTGAGCGACATGTAGATGAGAGATTAAATGAGCTGTATCCTCAACTCTTACTTGCAATTGCCCTTTTCTCAGAGGAAAATCATTTTCCAATTCTCTTCCTTCTTTAAATTCATCAGGTCAGAACATTATCATTGATTTACGCACCTTTCCACAATTATAAGCAATAAATCCATTGCTTAGTGAGAAAACTGATCTCAGTGGATTGTTGTACTAGTCTATCTGTGCATTCTACCAACCCTTCCTCTCTTCTTTTTACTATTATTATTATTATTATTGGGGACAAGAAAGAGAACTTTTGGACTAGAACCACTGGTATGGCTACTCTTTCCCAGGTTGGGCTACTATATATGACTGAAGTTGGACTGCCCAAGCTGCCAAATCTCTTTGGAAGAACAAGAAATTCAAGGAACTCTTTCCACACATCCAGCTGCAGTCCTAACTTTCAATTAAAAATGCTACAATACTTGAGAAAAGTTATATTCACTACCAAAATTAATTCTATACCACTTATATTCACTACCTAATTCAGATCATAAAAAACATACGCAAGTTCCATATTTACAATATATGAAAATTTTAAAATCCAAAGTTGGTACTGAAATATAAATCATCATTCCATGGTATAACCTATTGACTATTGTATTCTCAAGAACAAACAAAAAAAAGCAAGAATACTAGCAATTGTCAAACAACCAAGCAGCTAGAATCTTACATCAAAAATATTCTCATACTCCTCCAAAAGCGTTGTGATGATGGCTTGAGCATTATTAGCAGCATTTGCAGCAGCAAGAAGCTGAGCAGAGTTATCACCATTGATATCAAAGTCATCCTCCAACTCGCATTCACCAGCTAACAGAGGGCGTAAGAGTAATGGTGCCATGCAGGCTGCAACAGCAGATGGAGTCATTCGGTTTTCATGAGCATGAGATGATATTGTATGCATCATCTTCAAAATTCTGCAAAACACAAAGCAATATTACAAATTAGATTATATTATGAATATAGAGGATACGCACCTGCTCGGTACAGAAACTGTAAGCATCTTTACTCACAAAATAAACATTTCAAACACAATTAAGTTACTGCTGAACAGCCACTAAACCCAAAAGCTAAAGCTAACAGCAACAAGCTCATAAACCATATCAGATATATCATCTGTCTCTCTTCCCATATCCCATCATCACTGATACATATGGTGTCGTCTAGTAGCCATGAAACTCATATCACAACAAAAAGAAATAAAATGAACAATTAAAATGACAAAATGCATAGGCTAAAGATTTAGAGCACAAAAAGATAAATTAAACACAGACGGGAAACACTAAAAAAGACAAAGGACAACACAAAAGATGCAACCAGGGAAAAAAGGATAAATGTATAGCACAAGTAAGATGTCCATAAGTTACCTCTGTAATAATCGCCGATTTGGTTCGGGAAATGTCTCCAATATTGCAGATCGCATCCCACTTACCCGAGCTTCCTTCCGATCAATTTCTTATCCAATAAACAGTAGAGCAACAATATCAATATATAATCATGCAAATAAAATATAATCCTCTAAAATGGGATCATCAGATGACAATCATGTAAACCCAAATTGAGTGTGTGAGACAAAAATAAAACTCATTAGCTTCGAAAAATTGAGGATAGAAACAAATGTTTGAACAAAAATGCTTAGCACAGTTAAAAGGGGCAGCAGTACTCCCATAAAAGGCTTGCAGTTCTTATTCCATGATTAGATTTGCATATAACTTGCACAAATAAATATTAGTTAAATAGAGTTCACTAGTTCAAAATGACTTCCATTTTAGAGTGGACCAACGTTCAATTATTTTCAATAAGCCACTGCAACAAGGAAAATGTTGAAAGATCTCCATTCAACAAACTTACAAATTATGAACATTATAAACAGATGTTAAAACCCATGAGACCATTGAACATGCATAATACCACTATGACCAACAGCTCAATTTTTTTTTACAATGGTCTTGTATTCTTCACTGTTTTCTTCTTTAGTTTTTTCAATGTTAATTAAAGATAAGTTCAATAAGAACACCAATCGATATTTATTTACTATTTAAAGACACACCTACGCATTCACAATTAACTGAGTCTATTCACAAGCAATTAAATAATCTCAATTTCTCGAAAGGTTGTTTATACATTTTGACAAGTTTCTCATCCAAAAAATGGGTTTCAACTACCCAATTCTTTTTTTAAATGAATCGAATACGATTTTGAGCTCACTGATTCATTTATTCGTTTAAGATTCGTTTATTACAATTATTTTGCTAGTTTTTTTTTTTTAATTAAGTTCGAGAAGTTGATGTCAAGTACCACCGAAAAATAATATTGTTTAGTTTTGGTGGGCAATTTTTAGTAAATCCATTAATTGTGTATTTCATATATACACACGTTTATGAAGAATTAATGTAAATATATTATGCGGTTGAATCATGTCACGACTAAACGAATTATTTTTTAAGATTCGTCTATTAAACAAATCTAATATAAATCCTAATATTATGATTTGTTTAGTGAACGAATCGAAAATGAATCCATCATATTTTGATTAGATTCGTTTATGATTCGACGCAAATTCAATCTGTCAATTCGTTTTGCTACCCCTATAAAAGTGGACCAGACCAGACGTCCACAATGAAATACAAAATGGGAAATACTAAACCTATCGGACCACACCTATGAGATCCATCTTCACCTTGCCAAAATATCTTCACAAGATACAAAAAGTGCACCAAGCATCCACAAAGGCAAGAAATATCTATCGCATTTCCCTTTGAAAAGGTGTATTTATTCTAGGTTATTATGATGTTTATTTGTGTGTTGATACAATAAATCATAGCAATTACTAGTCTGCCTGCAATAATTCAGCTTACCTTGATCCAGGAAAAAAGGTTGTTCCTAGCATCCATGAGCTACAAGACTCTTAAAATCAATTTATAAATGCACAAATAGTTATTCCAACTTAACTTTTCAACTGCGTCTATCATTTCTAAATGTGATATCATACAAAAATTCCTAGTCTTCCTATTGGAGTTATGAGAGGATTTGAAGATCCTGGTTTGAGAAGGTAGAAGACTTGTTATTTTAGTGTTCCAAAAAAGTTATTTAAAGTGTGCCACTGTGGATTCAACATGTTGATTATAATTTGAATTACCCAAAGGCTTCCAGATACATATTCAGAGAACAACACATGTTATTCATAGAGGATATCTCCACCAATACGTATATGTTAACTATCGATGTGATTGAACGAATGTGTGACTACATAATTATTTTATAGAACCCCAGCATAGCAGCAAACAACTTCTACAAATTGCATGACTCAGACAAACAAATTACCACGAACAAAGTAAAAGCTCAGCTTGTAGCCCATTATTTACTTGAATCACCTCCACTAAAGGTGCTCAAGGGGATTTGTCCAAAATAAACAAAATGAATCATCTTTTAATTCTTAACCAAGCCAAATCTACAATCATCTAGGTAAGAAAATACAAATTAGAAAGAACCAAATATAGCTGAACTTACTATAAGCCTCCAGTAAGGCAGTACAGCAGGATGCTGGAACTGGAGAAGATGGAAGCTCCCTGAGGACATGCTGCAGATGAAACAAACGGTCTTGAAAGTTAACCAACTACATTAACCTAAAATTCACAAACAGAAATCAAGTGACGAGTACCTTAACACAATCACCAACAACATGAGCATCCTCGTCAGCACTAAATTCGGTCTTTCCTACAAATAGAGAGAGAAAAATAGGCGAGCCACAATCTCAGTTTGAAGTGTGTGTATACAAAGTACAAACAGTTGCACATGACATATGCAACAACTAAAAAAGGCAAGAAAAATATCTATTATATTTTTTTTTATTGTAATTAAACAGAAACTCTCAAATCAGATGTACTTAATGTTCAAAGTGGTACCCTGTTCATATTCCTGAACCCTGCGGTCGACCTCCTCAACATCTGCTGCTTGCCGTAAAATTCCTTCAACTTTAGTTCCTGTAGGAAAGAACATCATAAAATAAATAAATATACATATTACATTCACCAAATAGTCTAGAAGAGGATACTGGAAAATTGGGTATCATATATCTCAGCGAATTCTTCCCAAGCAGTAATAGGACAGGTAAGCAAATTAACCGACAACACAGGCTTTGTATATCTTTTCCTTTACAATAACATTGTGCATTCAGACACCCATATGAATATACACCCAACTGAGCTAAGGCTCCATTCTCAACTGATTAGAACTTGGTTCAGCTACATGATCGTCCCGACTACTTCATTGGACTCAAATTTCCTTTTTTTTTTTTATATTAAAAACAAAGTAATGGAACTAAAAGACAGTAAACAAGCAGCCAACCAAGCATTAAACCAACCAAAAGAACCAACCAACAAGAAAATTCAAGAATCAACTCATTAACCATCAAATCTGAATTGTCTTGACTGAAGCCTGTAAAGATGCCCAAAATCAAACTTTAACCAACAAAAACTTCACCTCCCAGCTAAAATGAGCGATGATCCCTCTACTCTTTTCACCCAAATAACCCGAAAGATAGCTGAACCCAAAATATAGCCATCACAATACAATCCTACTAAATAGCATCTTCTTCCTCCTCAAAAAACACTAATTCTCAATGAGCAAAGAAACACATGAATGCAGAATAACCTACTTCAGCTGACTCCGTAAGACGATTCTGCTGAAATCTCAGATCAATGGAACAATGAAGAAAAAGTGGACCAACACCCTTAGCCTCAATCTTACACAGCACACCAATGGGATAACGAGCAAACATTATAAATACTTTTCTCAAGAAGATTGCAAACGTTGATCCTCCAAGAGCAGTGGTCCAATTAATAACTTCAACTTCACATGGCAGTTTAGAGTGCACATTATAGAGGAGAATTCGAAGAAAGGTGAATAATCAATTAGCTTTTACCAAACTCCTTATGAGCACTAACTGACAGGAAGGATCAACAACAAAAGTAAATAAGGTTGAAAACTGTAACTAGGGTTGGCAATTTTTCCTGTCCGACAGGATTTGGGACATATTTTTATGTCCTGTTTTGAAAATGGGAGGGGGCGGGACAAAAAAATGTCTTGAAATTTCAAACTGGGAAGGATGGGACAACAAACTAGATGGAATTTTCATGGGATGGAGCGGGATTTAACGGGACAAGACATAATTTAATAGGATGTGGGACGGGACGATTTTTTGTCCTGGTTGCATAAACAAGTCAATCTCGATCTGTCCCGGCCCATTGCCAACCCTAACTATAACTCTGACTATACTGATTACTCTACACAAGCAGCTTTAATGTTTGCTATGTTTATAAAAATATTTATGTTTTATCTATTTCATTATCTCATTGTTGGTCAAAGCAGCTACTCCGAAGAAACCCTAGAGAGACCAAGCAATGTTTAAAAATACGGGGCGGCGCCTCGAGGCGGCCGGCCATTGAGGTGCGAGGCGGACCTCCTTGAGGCGGTGAGGCGGGCGCCTCGATCCGAAAATCGGAAAAAAAATCCAAAATACATTCATTTCTTCATAATTCATATTATGTTCAAAAAACTATTGATAAGTAATCCAAAATACATTACTTTCTTCATAATTCATAGTATGTTCAAAAAATTATTGATAACTAATCCCTAAATAAGCTATCATTAGTGTCTAGCGGCATAAAGCTTGGGTCAAAATCTCTGTCATCATCAGATGGGTCATCATCCAAAGAACCTCCTTCACTTGTATTATGTCGATAAGAGAATTAAGATAAATGCATTCACATGACATAAGAAACAAATGCATTCACAGGTAATGACATAAGATAAATGACATATTTTCAGCCAAACAAGTCAACATTTTTTAGCCAAACAAATTGATAATCTCAGACTGAAATAAAACAAAACAAACTTTCTGGAAATTAATATCAAATTATGGAGACTGTCTCCATATCACTGCTCTTTGTTTTTTTCTATTTTTCTAATTGTATTTGTTTCACTTTTTTCTTGGCTATAACATGATTTAACCAGATTTGGTGATGCATTGAGTTGACAGCCTTTGTTTTACATAAATGACAATATATGATATAATTTAATATTTATGGGAACACAACAGAATTTAGATAAACACATTTTAGAAATGAATAAATTATGGAGACTGAAATCATCATAATGAAATCTCGATTCTTACCGCACACCTTTTAGAAATTTAAAAAAAAAAAAAAAAAAACTTTGCTGGTGAGGCGGCCGCCTCGACGCGCCGTAGCCTTGAGGTGGCCGCCTCGACCGTTTTTTTAAACACTGAGACCAAGCAATCTCGGCACTCACTTGCAAAAGCTAAACAACTCTCTTGCTCGATTTTGACCATGGCTATTGCCAGGACTATTAAGGCGTGTCTCCTCACGGGTTCATGAAGGCTTATTCCGCTCATCTCAAACAATCTGGCAAGAGGGAGCTTCCCTCATGGACCGACATTGTCAAGACTGCTTAGTTTTAAGGAGTTTGCTCCCTATGACCTTGAATGGTACTGTCAGAGCTGCCTCCATGGCAAGGAAAATCTACTTGAGGGAAGGTCTTGATGTGGGTTCTTTCAGAAGGATTTATGGTGGAGGTAAGAGGAATGGAAGTCGTCCACCCCACTTCTACAAAATCAACGGTGCTATTGCTCGACACATTCTTCAACAGTTGCAGAACATGAACATTGTTGACGTTGATCCCAAGGGTGGAAGGAGAATTACCTTCAGTGGCCAACGAGAGACCTTGACCAAGTAGCTAGAAGGATTGTCGTTGCTCCTTGAATCAGAGACCTAATTTGATTTATTGCTGGTTTTTGTTAGTTGATGGAAAGATGTTGCTGATTTGTTTAGCAAATTTTGAGTCCGTGTGGACTTTTTATGATGAACCCAGTTTCAACGTCGTTGCATTTAGATGTTTGACATTTATCTAGTGTTCACTGTGAATTCATGTTATCCAAGATGATGTTATTTTATGGATATATAATTCATCTCATATGTTTTTCTTCATTTTCATTTGGAAAAATAAATAAATAAATAAAACAGCTCCCTCTGAATCAACTTTCTGTCATCGTCTCTGTATAAAAGAACCTAGAAGCGTTCTCACCTATCAGTCCTTGATCTAACTAGAATACTGTTCAAAGCAAGTCTCAACTACATTTTTTACATTTGAAACCTTTACCTCTAAAATAACTACCCCCTCCCCCCACAAGCATGGTCAGACTTTCAAAAACAGCACCGAAAACAATTCCTTCCTACATGGCTACACATAAAGGTAAACATATTCATGTAAATTTTAAATATTTATAGTCGCATTTTTTACCAGAAGAAATGAAGGACTATATAAAGTTCAAATATAAACACAAGTACAGTAACTTGATATGAAACAAAAATAAATATTCGGGATTTCCACTTACCAAACTTCTCAAGAAACTGAAGAGCCTTCTCAAGAAATGATGGACCTCCATCAATATCCTCAAGGGCAAGCAAAATTGGTCTTCCAACTACCAAAGATTTAACTGGACGTTTATCCCTCCCTACATGGCATGTTATATATGGTTAACTATGTCAAAATAAACAGAAAATGATTTGGCTACTGACAGAGGCTTTGTTTGGTGTTGTGATTAAAAAAGTATTGTGAACAAACGATGGTTTATAAATGGTGTTTTGTAAATTTGATTTATGCTAAAAAAAATTGCAGATATTTTGATGATGGGTAAAAGCTGAAAACTTTAGTTTATGAAAAACTCGATTTTTAAAAGAAATCGCGATTAATAATTGCAATTTTTTATCATTAACCAAACACTTAAAAATTTTGTTTTAACCAAAACATAGTTTTATCATCTCTCCAAAGGTCAAACAACAATACCAAACAGAGCTAGAATGAATATCATTTGAAAAATAACTAAATGAAAGGACAGAGAAGTACATTGATGGAAAGACCCTTCAATTGCATCATTTGTGTCATTCCTAAAGAA